>JBAGKK010420024.1:0-17977 GCA_037177015.1 Euceroptres primus
TTCGTTAGCCAGCCATTTTGAATAAAAATTCAAAAAATCACAGCATTTTGAAAAGTTTTGAGACCACTTTTTTTTGCTTTTGTATATATATAGGACATGATTTAATTTATTTAATTTTAATTCGATATATATTTTTTTTCAGTGGCACCCATGATTTTGAAGAGGAATAAAATTATATTGTTATTATATTATTATATTATTGATATATTATTTATTATTATTAGTTTATTATTATATCGTAATTTTACATATTTGCCATTTTAAATTTGTAGATATATTCCATAATTTGGGTAGTTTTTAATCTAGATTATAATTTGAAATATTTTAATTGTAAATATTGTAAATATCAATTTATGTTTTAATGTTAATGTTAAATTCTGAAGAAGACTCTTATATTTATTATGAATATTGTTTTATAACTTCCTTTCATTTAAATTGTAAATATTGTAAATATTAATGTAAATAGTAATAAATTCTAAAGATTATTTCTTAGTATTTTAAATAAATATATTAACTTTATTTTCTGTTTACTTTACTATCCTTCCTTACAATAATTATTTATTTTAATATCCAAAGTACTTTCTTAATTATTTTAGTTTAAATCTTTTTTTTATTTTTCTTTCTGCTTTTTTTTCTAGTAATTTTATTATTAATAACCAATAATTATATTTAAATTCTGTATAATTTACTGTTATCCTTTAGTAAATATAATTTATTGTTATTATTTAGTAAATATAATTTACTTGTAATATTTCATTATTCTGAATTAATTATATAAGGGGAAAAATAAAAATTAGTTCAAATCTCTTCTATAATAGTTTCCAGTCCTGTGACTGGATTCACTGTTATGAACATCTCAGGTGGTTCGATAAGCGGACGCAAAGTACGACAGCTATTAGGATTTGCTCGATTTAAAATTGTTAAATCAAATTCTGATTTCCAGTGAGAAAATTTATCTTGATTAGTGAGATTTTTCCTGTTCTCCAAAAGAACGATTAGAATTAAAACAATTATTATAAATATTACTAAGATTGAAAGTGTTGTTCCAACAAATATTTGAAGATGTTCTCTTGTGTTCTCTTTGATATGGATTAGCATTTTAGTTTTGGCAATAATGCAGGATTTAAAAGTTGACAGGAGTAGATTTGTTTCGATTTCTAGCAATTCCTCACATTGTTGCAAAATTTCCTCAGAAATAGTTTCTTTTTCCTTTGTCAAGGTTTCAAGGTTTGGGGAAATATCGTCAGTTATTATTACTACGTATATAGAAATTTTTTGATTAAAAGAAGATAAAATTCCTTTAAGAAGAGATTGTGGGAAGGATTGGTTTTTAATTTCCAAAGTACATTTGGGTTTGATTTGTAGAATTCCTGTACCTGCTATATCAAATGATGATTTAAAACCTGAGGTACAGTGAAAGTGGACTATCCTAGCAGGCTCCAAGCTGTATAACCAGGCATTATTTTGATTTAAAAGTGTCCATTGAGGTTTTTTGTTTAAAGTGATTTGGAATTTACAATTAGTAGGAGAACCATTGATTAGAAGTGTACTTTCACATGTTGAAACTTCATTTAAATTAAATAGTGTGTCTTGGGGTTTACAAATTCGACCAATTTTTTTAATTGAACATGAATTTAGCCATTGATCATCAAATTTGAAATATGTATGGTTATCATCTGATATTCCTATGTAACTGGACTCAAATTGAATATATATTGTGGGTTTAAATTTCCCATTAAAATCTTTGATTCTCGGAATAGGGTAAAGCTTGAAAAGCTGAAAGTTTGTTTTAGATACCAGTAGGATTTTGAATAAAAATAGTAATTGTTGATTAAAGAAGTATATGTTGATTTCTGATATTTTGTATAGGTCTGAAAATGCTAAATATTTTGGAAGATATATTTTGGGTCGAGTTAATCGTATGTCCGTAAGTATGGTGGTGTAATTTCCTGGTAATAATTTAGGGTTCCAAATATTGTTCATGGACTAGAGATGAATATACGCATTGTGATATTGAGATATATTCATTGGTAAACTCGCGTAAAGAAGTCAGCCAAAACGCAGCAAGAGATCGATAATTTACTATATTTGTTTTCCAAACTTTATGTTCTAAAACTGTTTGATTTATTTTCTCATATCTGATTAGGATATTATTGAGTGGTAAAGATATTATGTGTGTTGAATAATGGTACTGACAAGATTTGAAAATCCGATTTGTAAATGCTCGTCATCATTTTCTGAATACGTAACTTTGTTTCATTGTGTTTTTCCGGTAAATATTTCTCATTTTTAATAGTATTATTAATTAATTCATGTATTTTGCTAACTAATTGCTCAATTTGGTTTTGTTGTGACTACAATTTAATATATCTTTTTTCTGAAATTCAAGAATGTGTTTTAAATGTTTTTTTGCAGTTTTTTGTCAGTTCGTATGTAAGTTCGGCTATATGATTTCTCATTGACAATATCTGATTAATATTAACATATACTATTACGTTCCATTTATCAGTTTGAAGTCTTGTTGTTCCTATATGTTCATAGTAATTGCCGGGATTTTTTTAAAGTGGCGTGTTCATGTACGGTGGATCATAATTTGGATTAGAGTATGCTAATAAAATTAAGGGTGTTATAATGAAGTAGGAGAGAAATTTTTCCACATCGCTTCCAGCTTTGACCTAAAAGAAAAGAACACGGTGTAGATTAGTTTTAAAGTCTGGCATTCAAGCTGAAACTAGAAAAATTAGTTAGAGTTTTCATGCATTATGAAAAGGGTGATTTAGGAGTTATGATAAGTGATTAGTGTTGGAATTTGTGTTTAAATCAAGCGTGGTTTCATAAATCCGTATTGGAGGCGTGGCACTTCTTTGTCTGCCTTTTCTGAAACTTTTGTTCGCCTTTAGCTGGACTGGAACTTTGAATCTGTGTTGATGTGCTTGCTATCGAAGGGTCAACTGGAGTATTTGGTGGAGCTAAAGAAGTAGTTGGGATTATAGGTAAAAAATCCAGATTCATAGTCTTTTGTGGAAAAATCATGGTGAGCAACTTAAGTGCTACTTGAATTTCCTCTATTAATGGACTATTTGATGCTCCTGTCATTTTTAAACCTGAGATTTTTCCCGCTACTAAATAATTTG
Organism: Euceroptres primus; assembly: GCA_037177015.1. Classification (NCBI taxonomy): domain Eukaryota; kingdom Metazoa; phylum Arthropoda; class Insecta; order Hymenoptera; family Figitidae; genus Euceroptres; species Euceroptres primus. Next base: position 3,135 of record JBAGKK010420024.1, read on the forward strand.
TAATTCCTGGTTTATTGATGCAAAGGAATGTATATATTGGTTCTGGTAGATGATTTGCAAGGCAAAAATTTCGTAAGTCGTTAATTATTCCGAAGTTTCCTTCTGGAGCAAAGCTCTCACTTCTGGGTCTAGTAAGATGTAAAGAACTCTAGCGACATTGTTTACGACTGTGTCTTTGTCTGGTCCGGAGTTAATTATTGTAATTTGATTGTATTTTAGTGTTAAAACAAAGGTGACTTCTTGTGTAGCCAAGGAAAATAAAGTTTCAGATTCATCTTGAATTTTGTATGTTAACCCTTCATATAAAAGTTGATACTTATTAAAATTGCAAATATCTTTTTGTATAGGATCGCAGAATCTATAACCTCCAATTTCATCCAGACACGAAGTTTGTGACAATGGGCATCCTATTACTTTGATTTTAAAGAATATCCAGCATCTTGATTCGAATGTAGGCAGCAGACAATGGGTTTCTCGACTTTTGTACTCTAAAAAGATCCCAGAAGTAATTACGAATTCCACAAATATTCTCGAAGTTCTGAACATTCAAATGAATGGAATTTCTATTTGATTTCATTTTAAATTCATGATGCTTTTTTTTTTATTTATAGTTGGAATAATATTTCAAAATAAATTTGAGTTCAGAAAGAAAATTTAGTTCACTTGAACGTTCAAAACTTCAGGTTTGATCAAACCTTGTGTGTTGAATCAAACTTGGCGCCGGCGCTTATGGATCATTATTGTTTTTCTTCCTACAGGCGGCAGGCTAGCTTCAGCCCGCTATGAATACCAACTTCAATTTTTTTAAATTAACTCGGTGCTGAAAATTGAGTGCTAGTTTCAGCTTCATTCCTTCACTGCCGACTAGCTTTACCTTGCCAGTCAGCAGAGTAATGGGTTCTTTGAAACTTTTTTCTTACCGGACAATGGAGATTGTAAGCATCTTGACTTTTTTCGTAGACTACGTGCTATTTGTTCCACTCCAGAGTGTAACAGATGAGGCTTGATGTCCTGGATTGTAGTACAATTCCTCCAATATTTACATTTTTATTGTTTAGGATGAGAGAGCCAAGTCGATCCTAAACTACTATTCTTTAGTTGAGGTTAAAACACACAATTTACTGGGGAATCCAAAGTGAGACTCTTGATAATGTTAAACTTGGACAATGACCAAAACGGATAATCATTGGGTGTGTCAATAATAGAGCTTATAACTGAAATCACTGAAAAAATCCGTTTGATTTTCAGAATTATAAAATATGTAAACCATTTCTCATTGAACGTAGATGGTACACAGATTCTTTCGAAACCTCTGCAACCAGACTTTACAAAAAATTAACTTTACGTGGAGTCTTATCAATCTTTATTTTCGGGAAGTGGTATTTACTTCCTCAATGAGAAAAACAACATTGCTCGCAATGAATAAGCAGATAGTTACTGTTTGTTTGCATTTGATCTTTCTCTGGATCGCTCAGCACACTGCTACTCTCACTGGAATCTTGTGAAACATCGTTCTTTGACAATTAAAGTTAGATTAGAAGAGGCACTTTATCATACCATCAACTGCATTGTTTTCTCTGAATATGATAATATTCCTTGGAAATTGATGAGTCAAGACAGGTCAATGCAGACTACAGCAACTGAAAACAAGTTTGAACACGCTGAAAACAAGTTTAAGCACGTTGAAAATAGATCATGTGTGAACCCCTTCCTACATTCACAGCAGTTGTTTAGCAGACGTTGCCACCTCTTTGTACATCGGGCAACGGTTTTTCCAACGGAATACATTTAAGGTTGCCTAATATGCAGAGTGAATAAGCTATTCGCCCCTGCATGCGTGGCACCAGGCCAGTAAGCTCGTATGCCTGCAAGAGACGTGCGCGCGAGCGTTGACCCACCCTTCTGCGCGTTCACCTCCTACACTCTTAACACCCTTGAGTGCCACAACGCAAAAAACCGGTTTGTCGTCGATTCATCTGAACTTTTAACTCCCGATATCCGGCTCTACACAAACTTTAGTCAACAGTACTCCTGTTCAGACAAACACCATATCGCAAACGAATACAGCTGCTACTGAATTAGTTGAGATTAAAAATCCTGAGCCAGATTCACCTCATGAAGTACTAAGCGGTGTATTGACTCGAGCTGGTTTTAAGCGGTTGTATATGATCGCTTCGAATGTGAGTAAAAGATCAACATCAGCAAACCAGATGTTTTTACCAACCATTTATGGGCTCAACAATTCATTTACAGAGAAACTTAAACGAAGCTTCAACAAAATATGGAGGTAATTGCAGCCTATTTCTCATTTGCAAATGCCGTATCTCCGATGTATTCTCAAACCGTCGACCTCGGAAAATACCGGCTAACATTTACAACGTCTCACGGAAGCAAAGTCATTCTTTTTTATCTAGTTGAAACATCGGAACCGAGCGGCGTCGTCTTGTCTGAACCAGCTCCGGTGAAAAAACCAAGGGTATATACTACTTCAATAGTCAATTTTTGTCGTTGTCAATTGACAACTCTAGTCCGTTTCTCACGACACACACTTGCAACGTGACACTTTGCTTATATGTTTGCAATTAGTCTTTAGGAGAAAATGAATAATTGGCTCTTAACTGGAGAACAATCAAAAGCATAGGGATCGATCGCTGCTCTCTTTATTAATTTTCTCAATAATCCTAATTTGATATTTTGATGATTCAACACCACCGTTTTGAGATTCGGTGATATTGAATAATCGAGATCACTCTCCGAAAATTTTACCTGGATTCGAAATAATCGACTCGGTATCGGCTACCAGGATTTTAGACTTTTCGTCCACTCAGCACGACCAGCAAGAGACTTCCCGGCTAGAACACTTTACTGGGCTGGGCTTGACTAGGCGGGATACAATGAGGTGGTTGGCTATACCGAACGGTGAACGCGTGAGATGAAAGAATCCGTGTTCTTTGCTATTCCAAGTCTGGTCGTTACCAAGACCCGCGGAAGACTGCAATTTTGATTTGGCCCTACTCGCCTTCGTCGGTTCCTCGCGAAGTCAAGCATGGTAGGGGTTTTGTTTATGCAGGAAATTGGTATTGGCTAGAGGTGAATCAGTAGGCATAATTAGGATGCTCATACGTGTGCCTGTCAAATTGTTGTCAGCACTTGCGAAATTTCGCGTTACTGCTGTCTTCACGGAGCTTGAGAATGTGTTTGCTCAGCGAATTGTTTTGAGTTCACTGACCATTAATTTATAATGGCAATGATTTTGAAACCAGAGTTCATTTAATCGGTACTGGTCTACACATAATTAGTAGTATGTTTAAGCTTAATTAAACTTAGAAGCAATGGCATGACGCTTGCATGTGTGTGTAGCGAGAGGATGCGGAGCGCGCTTTCTCTCCCTCTTGGTTCCTCCTCCGTGCGGTTCATTAGACTCTCTCTTATTCTCCTTCTTTTTCAATCTTTAGCGTAGCTACAATGTGTTCTCCTTTACATATCGCAATGTACATTCTTCCATTCTTTCATTCCTTAAATTTACAACAGCGATTGAGCGCCCTTGCGTTCTCGCATACATTGATAATAATTAAAGATAATACCTGATTTGGATACAAAATTAATTATTAATTGAATCCAAATTATTTTCGAAAGTTTTTACTGAAGCATGTATAGAAAGAGATATTATTTTTCCTTGATCTCCTCTCGGATTTCTGGTCCTCAAAGCCAGCTCGTTTGATTTCTTAACCCGAGGTTGCGAGTGCTGCGTCAGGCATTTCTCGCTAGGGCTCGGGTTACGAGTGAGGCAAGGCGATAAGATTCTTTATACACACTTCTATTTCTTTTGAGAATTATAATTTGATTTTTATAAAATCAAAAACATCGCCTCTGCGTCGCTCGTAACAGACTTCATCTCGTGCGTCCTCGGCTCTTTCACATTCCCCTCTATCAACACCCTTTCATTCATCCCATCGACCAATCAGAAGAACCCCCATAACACCCGACCAATCAGATCTCCCGCCATAACCCTCCCCTCCTTTTTAGACTACGCCCACCGACCAATCAGATTTCCCTCTATAACTCCGACCAATCATAACATCCCCCTATCCCGACCACTACCACTACAACAAACGTCTCGCTTTACATCATCACAATATCCTCTTAACCCCCCCCCCCCTCCCTCCAAAACGACCACCTTTAACTAACCTCAAACAAGCCACGCCCACCAACCAATCAGAACACGCATATTCTCTCCATCTTTTCCCACGCCTCCTTTTAGGCCACGAACACCGACCAATCAGTTAACCCTCTCCCACCTTTTAGACCATGCCCATCAATCAGATTTTCCTCCATACCAAGAGTTATATACTAATCACATTTCAGAAAGGATGATAGAAAAGTACGAGTCTTCCCAGCGTATAGAATTTGATAGAAGTTTTAGTGAATGATAAACATAGGATTTGATAGAAGTTATGACTGGACAAAATTTGATAGTTTTATTTCAGAGAGAATGATAGAAAAGTACAAGTCTTCCCAGCGGATAGAATTTGATAGAAATTTCAATAAATGATCAAAATGTTTTTTTTTAAATAAAAAAGAAGTTTAATTAACATTTTCGAAAATGCGCTTCGACAACATTGTTGGAAATCTTATAAGCTTCAATTCAAAGAAAAAACGTCCAAATCAGGCACTACAGGCACTATATTCGGTACCACTGTTGGCCGTGCCGGCGCGACATCGCGTGCATAATTTTAATTTTTTTTCAGCAATGTTCCATAACTTCTAAAAGTTTGGAAAAATATATGTTGAGGTAGATAATCTGAGAATGTTGTTGCAAAAAAAAATTGGAGGTTTCACTCTAAAACATAACCGCAAGAAAAAATATTTTTGATTCATGATTTTTTCCATATTTTTTCAAAATTTTTAAAAAAATTTTTCTTTAAAATAATTTTGCTGATATTTATAACGTATATTTTTTTCCATCAAAATCGGTTGCGCCGATTTAGAGAAAAAACACTTTTTTGATTTTGCTTTCTCCCTCCATAATTCCCACAAAAGGAGGTCCTTTCTCGTAGATTCCAACATATGACATCAATTTGAGCCTGATATGTGCGGGGGCATCTTTTGTATGCTAACCTTCCAAGGCCTTTTTTAGAGAAATTAAATTTTTTTTGCGGAAAATTGTACTGATGCCCATTTTCATGATATTATTATTCTTAAGAAATTTAAGGACCGCATGAAAATGCTCGATATTTTAAAAGCAAAACATTAAAATTCACAGTCATTAGTCGATTTTTTGTTGAACAAAGAATTCAAATTGGCATATTAACTTATAAGAATGTATGTATTTTGATTTCTTTTATGATATTCTGTTAAATATCACCACAGTACAACAGTGAAAATAAAAACCTAAAGAAAAAATCATCTAATTATTAATAAAAAATATAATTATTGTTAGAATGAATAATAAATTTCCGAAATTAATTATTCTAAATTATTTTTACACATTAGACAACTGTTTCAAAATGTCGTAATTTAATTACTTACATATATAGTTATTTACATATATTTTTATTACTTTGGACTTTAATGGGCTAAAACACTTTGATACATAAAAAGTAAAACTTAAATGTAGAGGATAAAGTAATTTTCATGTAACATGTCGAGTATGCGCAATACAGTAGAGAAGCCATACTCTTACCGCTGCGAAAAAATTAAGCTCCAGCATTGTAATAAAATAATTTCAAGAGCTATCAAAGAAGTCGAGTGATTCGCAGAACTTATTATCCTCTTCGCAAATCCTAGATATAACAGAATTTCTTCCATAACCCAGGCCTACAAAAATAATACTTTTGTTTCCCTACTGAGATCTGAAGGTGTTTTCTCACGCAATTTTTCGCGCTGAATCCGCACCTGGCAGCAGCATTTGTCTAGCACGTCAGGATTTTAAAATATTCTAACCTGAAAGTGCAAAAAAGGACGTTTTTAGGCATTTTCAACTTCGAAACGCGAAGATATTCGTCAATTTGGCCAACAGATTCGGATTTCTCATAAAAAATCTACGGAAATGCATATACATGACTTCTGATATGGTCAAAAATATTTACAAGTGTAGGACCTTTTATATAAACAAATTCCATTTTCTGAGGTACCTAAGCACCAAACGTTTCGTCAGACCGATTTCCACAAAACTCTCTAGCAAAGGGTTTTTCGGGTCGCTGATAACGAATTTGGAGTCAGAATTTAAATTTTCAAAATGGCAGATCAAATATGACAGACCAAAAATAAAAAATTTGTTATAATTCTACCAACAATCACTATGAAGCAGTTTTTTGGGTCGCTGATTACGCTTTGAAGTAAAAATTCGGAAATTCTAAATGGCAGATAGTATGTCGAGATAAAACATGATTCAGCAAAATAAGGCAAAGCAGGCAATGAGACATCAACTAAGGCCAGATTTACTGTAACCAACTTCACACATCAAAAACAAATGCCAACCACACCTGACTAATTTCTTCCTCATATTTCACAATGTCTAACAGAGTCGTAACAGAATAAATTTTGTTACGTTTGTGGTCGGTGTGTCCTCCAGAAACAAAAATGTGATATTAATAATGCACAAATTGTTAAACAGTTCTGAGACATTGGAGTAATGTTAAGCTAGAACACCTGCCTTTCAGTGCACCAATGATTTGGCGAGAACCTATTAGTCATGAAGAATGCTACTTTTGTTCATGTTACTTGCGGGGTCTTAATAGTAAAAATAAACATCTTATAAAATATCCCAATGTAGCATCTGCTACGAAACCTATTCCCGCAGCCTCAGTGAATCTTCTTCCAACTCCTCCAGTGATGATAGATGAATGTGAAGAAGAACCCCCGTTGGAAGAAGCAGCAGATGATGGGAACTTCATTGGGTATGACTGTGATACTACTCCACAATTGTTCGACCAAACTGCACTAAATGATTTAATCAGGGAGTTAGATTTATCGAAAGAAAAGACCGAACTATTAGGCTCCCGCTTACAAGAAAGAAATATCCTAGAAAAAGGAACAACAATCTGTTGCTATAGGTTTCGTGAGAAAAAATTTTCGAAATTTTTTTCTGAGCAAGATTCCGTGGTATTCTGCAAAGACGTATCTGGCTTATTACAAGAATTGGAAATACTATACTATCCTAAAGATTGGAGATTTTTCGTAGATGATTCTAACAGTATATTGTGCATCAAGGGCGTAAAGGAGGTTATTTTGCCGATTGTGAAGTTTGATGCACGAGGTAAAATATCCTTTAGACCTTGATGGTATTCGATATTTTTTGTCCGAATCCTTCTGAAAATGCGACGTTGAGATTAGATTCGTTAAAAATGTGCTGTGTTTATTTTTATTCGCATTAATTTAAAATTTCCTGTAAACGAATTTTTCGAGAATTTGAATTGTCGGGAATTATTTTTTCTGTATTTTTTCTCACTCGGGATTTTGGTTTTTCGGCAAAAAGATGTCCCAGAATTTTAGGAAGAGATGCTATTTTCTAAATGGCGGTTTTTTTGATAATCAAAAAATTTTTACGCCCGCTGACCGTTATGGGACTGAAATTGGCAACTTCACGCTGCCTAAACAGACACCTAAAGGAGCGTTTTCAGAGGGGTCAGACAAAAAAGAAGTTTGAAGGGTGTCCTTTTACACAATGGAAATAAATATGCCTCAATTCCCGTGTTTCACTCAGTACACCTACGCAAGTTTTACACCAATATGAATCTCATTTTTGAATCAGTGCAGTACGAAAATCATAAGTGGAAACTTTGTGGTGACCTAAAAGCAATTGGCATAATTCTTGGGCAGCAGAGTGGTTACACAAAATTTCCTTGTTTATTGTGTGAGTGGGATAGTACAGCACGTGAGTTGCATTGGAAACACTGAAGAGAGATAGTAAATGTTTTCAGTACCTTCTTGAAAATTTCAAATCTCTGAGCGAAGCTAAGATTAAAGAACGAGTTTTCACTGGTCCTGATTTTAGAAGGCTTATGAAGAACGACAATTTTGTGAAAACGATGACAGACCTTGAAAAAAAAGCATGGATGAGTTTCAAGGAAGTAAACAAAGGTTTCTTAAAAAATGTGAAAGGAAAACATTACAAGGTTCTTGTGACAAATATCTTGAATCTCTTCAAGAATTTGGGATGCAACATGAGTCTCAAGCTTCACTTTTTGTATTCCTACCTCGACTTCTTCCTTGACAATCTTGGAGACGTGAGTGAGCAGCAAGGTGAACGTTTTTATCAGGATATCAAAGAGATGGAACAAAGATATTAAGGAAGATGGAATGCTGGTGTTTGAAAAGAGATGAAACCAATGTCACTCACAAAATACGAAATTGTTGGTGTTTGAAAAGAGATGAAACCAATGTCACTCACAAAAGACGTTCCAATTGTAGAAGCTTTATCGTGCCGTAGTTGACCAAATTAACGAATATCATCGCGTTTCGAAGTTATTTTCATCTGAGAATGTTAAAAAGCGTCCTTTTGTGCACTTTCAGGTTAGAATATCTCAAAATCCTGACGTGCTAGACAAATTCTGCTGCCAGATTCAGATTCAGCGCGAAAAATTACGTGAGAAAACACCTTCAAATCTCAGTGAGGAAAATGTTGTAGCCCTGTGTAATTAGTACGATGAGTAGGCATAAAATTTAAAATATTTTTTACTGCAGAGTTCTTTCTCATGCGGTAGCACGATATTAATTTTCTGCAGCTTAGGGCTATCAACCTGATTTTTAAGAATGCTGTACAAGAAACTAATATCAGCGACTTTAAACCTAGCACTTATTCTAGAGATGTTGAGCACCGAGCGAATTGCAGAATAGTCGTGATCGGTGCTGCTATAGGCATACCCAATTGCCTAGCTGCGAAACGCAAGAATCGATTTTGAACTCTTTCAAGCTTTATTATGCTAACCATATACTGAGGCAACCAGATTACGGAAGCGTATTTGAATATTAGTCTTGCTAAGGAGAAGTACAATATTTTCAGTGTACGCTGATTTGTGAATTTGGATGCATTCCTTATAACAAAGCCCAGAGCCCTGACGACTTTGTTAACTACTTCGGTCAACTGGTTATCATACGGTTATCAACCTGCATCAAGCCAGAAGACGATCAAGGTCTTTCTGAAGGTCAATGCAGTCCGAGTGAGAGTGAATCTCTTTAAAAAGTTTGAAATCGTCAACAAATTGCAAAAAGTGGCATGCTTTAATTATATTAACTACACCATTTACATGTAAGAGAAACAACAGTAGGCCTAAGTGTGATTCCTGCGGAAATCCAGAAGTCGCCTGAAGTGCAGCAGAATAATTGACATTAACTTGAACTGCCAAAAACCTGTTACTCAGGTAGATTTTGATCCAAGAAAGTAAGATACTGGAGAAGCCCATTGCCCTGAGCTTTGCTAAAAGGATACCGTGATCTACCTTGTCGAAAGCTTTTGAAAAGTCTGTGTACACCGCATCTAGCTGCTGACCCGCTCTTCGATTAAAAAGTTTGCTGCAGCTATGGAAATTTTACATGAACTATGCTTTCAAATAATTTAGGTATCACGCTCAATATTGTAATAGGCCGATAATTCATGATGCACCCACGGTTACCACTTTTAAAAATTGGTACGACAATGTCTCTTTTCCAGTCAGAGGGAAAATACCCTTCGCTAATAGTTGAAAATAAGATTAAAGGCTTAACGAGAGAAGAGCCGCACGACTTGAGAAGGGACGGAGGAATCCAGTCAGCACCTGCGCCTTTCTTTGAGTCAAGATTGCTTAATTTAGCTTCAATCTCTTTTTCACTAATGTAGACAATAGGTAAAGTAATCGGTAGATTCGAAGGATATATTATGAGCACTTTTGACAGAAGGTTGAGAATACACAGAACTAAAATATTTCGCAAAGATGTTTCAGTGTCAGCTTGCTTACTACCAAGTGTCATGTGAGTAGGTATGACATTGCTTCCGTTAATCGAGTTTACATAAGACCAAAATTGTTTAGGATAGGCTATAATTGAGTTTTCAGTGTTATAAACATAATCATTGTAACATTTCTCAGATAGGATTTTACATTGCGCTCTTGACGTTGAAAATTTTACATAGTCTTCTAGGTTACGTGCGTGCTTATAAATAGTGTGCGCAGATTTCTTGGCTAGGATTAAACTAATCAGTTCTCTGTTATACCACGGTGGAAAGCTCGAAGTTTTTCTATTTTTTAGAGGTACGAAGACTTCAATTGCCGTATAAAGATGCTGATAAAGAGTGCTCACTGCCTCATCTAAAGAGGTATTCGCTAACAATGAAAACCTGTCGATATTACTTAAATAAGAGCCAATAGCCAAGGAATTAGCATTTTTGAAATCGTAACACGGACTATTAAACGCTTGATTTGTGTTAGGTGACCGAACACATAGAGCATATACTAGTTCAATGAACGGATGATAATCATCAGCGGAAAGAAGGAGGTCAGTGGCCAATCCTGCCGACACAGAAATGCTATTTGTGAGGACTAAGTTAGGGTTCATGAGGTTAGGAATCATGAGCGTTAATGTTGTCATTAATTTGAAAAAAGTTTAAAAAATCAAGCGTGTCAGATACTAAATTAGTCAAGATGTGCCCTCAAAGAACCCTCCTTACATATACATGAAGGCCCCAGATCAAGATCTCTGTTCCAGAGTGCATAGGGCATATGGAAATCACTATAATTGAGAACGTAACATTGGAGGAGTTATACGCATCTTCTAAAATAGAACACAAGTCGCAATATTTGTCTATATTAGCATCAAGTGGAATGTAGAGCACGCCAAAAATAAGTGTAAAAGCCAGTAATAAATTTTATTAACATGTGCTCCACCGTCTCATAGTCAGTTGGGAGAGAAACATACCCCAGGCTACCCAGAGTGGCCACTAACACCCCTCCACCTCGCTCACTATCGCTTGTCATCAAGCTACGATCACATCTAAAAACGCTTTCAAAGCTTTTAAAACCTAATCGGACGATTGAATACCCTTGTGTAGTCAAGCCTCAGTTAACACAAAAACATTATAATCAAGCGGTCGGAAAGTGCAACGTAATGAGTGCAATTTTGTTTGTATGCTCCTGACATTCTGATAGTAAATTCGAAGAGATTGACATCGGTTATGCGCACTAACACATGTAAAAGAGGAATCACTTACATTACCCAGTAAACGGACCTACATGTCCGTTTCCCCTTCCAAACGACGTACTTCTAAAGCCGTTTTCAACTCTGCAATTTCCGAAATTTGGAGCTTCGTCCTGTCCGACTTTAACCATAAGCTCTTGAGTCTTGTGTTCCTTGCAGATTTTTTGCATTCCAGACACTTTCGTAGTAAGTCCAGTGCAGAGTTCTCCGTATCGAAGACCAGTTTTACCGGCCAAGGCTTCTGAATTAACTGAGAACATACACCGAATCGAAACGCTTTAAAGGTAGATGTCAGGTTTTCAGGAACAGCGCCCAAAAAGAGCTCATTTAGAATGGAAATAGGACTGACGAGCGATTGTGTGCTCTTACTCTGGGAAGTTGTAATCTCAGGAAGCCCGAAGAGGATGAGGTTTTTTTTCCTAATGCTTCTCTGATCCAATTCTTTTATGCATTTCAGGGCAATCGAATTTTCATCGACCAAAGAGGAACCAGAATGCTGTAACTGTATGTTCTTAACCATACCTTCTACTGTATTAAGTTTACATGACAGGTCCTCCACCGATTTCTCCGTAGCTTTAATCTTATTCATTGCAGTGTCAAATCTAATTGACAGGTTGCCGACTTTTGACGAAAAGGTAGCTACCGATGCAGAGACTTCATTGATTTGTGGTGTGAATGAAGCGAAGGCTTTGGTGATGATGCGCTCCACGTCCTGGGCTGTGACTGCCCTCGTGGTTTCAGTCATTGTTAGAGAGCGGCTACGAGGCCAACAACACTTGTAGAATGTTCCGTTTTCTATGGCCTTGGTTTTTGCTGCACACGATTGATGGTACGATGTTCTACACTTTGGACAATAAATTGCCTGTAGAACTTTCCCATTGCATCCCCGACAAAACTCCTCTGACGGGGTGTCTCCTCGTAGTTCCCGCTTGCAACTTACACAAGAGGTTATGCTCGACCACCAAAACACCAAAAACTCACAATCACAGTGCGTTCGCTCACTAAAAAGTAAATGCGATGAAACAGCACCTGGTTCTCACCCCCCAGCAAACACTCATAATGACCCTCTTAATTCATAAAAAAGTGGCCATGATGTACAAATATTGTTTGTATAAATATATATTGTTTTTTAAATTTATATTATGAAATATTTGTCTCAAGATAAACAATATTTGTTATTTTACAATTATTATTTAGGGTAAGAGATGAAATTTTTTAATACTGAGGAGGCTCCACGTCGTGAAGCGAAAGCTTATTTTAAAATTTAAATCAATAAAGATTATTAGTAGATTAAAAAAACATAAGAACACAAACATTGAAATTTACTGCCTTTTAAAAAAATTTTAATCTTTTAAACGTATGAACTTTATAAAACAAATAACAAACTATGTTGTCAAGCGTGAAAAGTTTTCTATAGAAGAATGAAGCATTTGGTAAAATGTAAATCACGGACTTACAAACTCATACAGCACGAGACGTGCCGTTTCGGGCGCTCCTCCCATTCTTCATCATCGGCTGAATTCGGTGACCGTCGGGGACATTCGGAGAGTTTACTAGTGTCTATGTCAATCTTCAGAAGTGAAGATTCTAATTTAAGTTACCAATTATTGAAGAAAATACCAAAGGCTCTCATTTAATGAAACTTTCATATTGACTATATTAATGTTTCGAATATTTTATAAATATTTTATATTTGTTTTATAAATAATTAATGCTGCACGCTAACACTTTTTACTATTCTGCATTTCCATGTAGACTTATAGACACTATCAATCTTTCATATTGACTATACTAATTCTTGCTCTCTAGATCAGTGGTGTCCAAAAGTCGATTCTGGCTCTACCGTCGATTCGAGATCTGTAGGTCAAATCACCTCAACTTGATACAGAACTGTCAAGCTAAACTCCCCGCCGCTATCTGCTTAGAAGAGTACCTTCTTACCAAGCAGAGTGCTATAAATTTTGACCAGGACCTCAAGCTTGTGCAGCAAGAAAAAAGGAAAAGGTTTGCTTTTTCTAAAGGGATCATAAATTTCTTCGTCAAAATTTTGTCAAAAAAAAAAATTGAACTGTGGATTGTGAATCCACCCCTGCTCTAGATATTAAGTATCACCAAAATCATCTAAGATGCAAAAAACTCCACCAAGTAAAAAGTTATCGGTACCAATTAATATTAAAGAGTGCTTATTTAAATTGGCTATTATTATTTGAGTAAATGAAAAATTAATTAGAATAGAAAAAAATTATCCAAACCTGGCGAGATGTTTTCTATTTTTAGTAATAATCTCTCGCCAAGTTTTAATTTTTTTTCTTTTGTTTTCTTTAATTTATTGATTTTTTATTTATTCAGATAATAATAACCAATTTAAGTAAAGTTATACTCTTTAATATTAATTGGTACTGATAACTATTTACTTGGTGGAGTTTTTTGCATCTTAGATGTTTTTGGTGAGATTTTACTTCTCTTTTAAATTAAAATTTTCGTAAAATAATTGATAAGTCGAAACATCCTGAAATATATATATATCGATAAAAATGATCTAACAAACTTCTGTTTAAATTTTGGTACCAATCGGTTCACTAGTGTAGGCTGTAGGTCTGCTCAATTAATGAAAATTCTTGTTTTTCCATAAAAAGAGAACAATTTCGTAAAATAATTGATGAATCGAAATTTTCTGAAATACATAACGAGAAACTTGTCTGACAGACTTCTCTTTAAATTTTGATGGCAATCGGTTCACTTTGTGTGGACTGTAGGTCTGTTTAATTCATGAAAATTCGTATTTTTTTCATAAAAATTGAAAAATTTCGCAAACTAATTGATAAATCGCAATTTCATGAAATGTGTATAGAGAAACTCATCTGGCAGACTTCTATATAATCTATATGCGCAGAACTTATTTTTAGCGATTCTTTATTGATACCAAAATATTTGATGCAAATCGATGAAAAATTGGCTGATGTGTCCAATACAGGTCCAAAAAACGGCGTTCGTTCGAGAAAATATATTCAAAGTTTTACTTGGCGGCGATTCACTACCGGGAATCTTGATTCATATTTAAATTCTCGATTTTACTAATATTTCACAACGACCATATTGTCAATTATTGTGATTGAAAGTTTTTTCGTGTACCTGCACAGACGCTCAACCTGAAAATATACAGCTGAAACAATTGTCAAAAAGGCGAAAACAAATAAATAGTAAATTTTATATATTGTTGTTACACTTTATGTAGGATCCTCTTACTTTAATCGCGCCATATATTAAATCCTAACAATTGACTGTAAAGACGCTTTTACAAACTCATCAATATCTCGTTGAATTCATATGAAAACCACACCCCACGCTTACACTTTAAAAGTTAATGTCAGAAATGCGATTTTTCAAATTGGTGAAAAAAAAACTTGGTGAAAATAATCAAAATCAATGTCATCAATGTTGTTATAACCTAAATTTGATGAGAATATTACTGCTCATACAGTACCGGTCACGAGTATCAGACCGCTTCATTCGCACCTCATCGGAAAAGAATTCTTGTCTTTTGCATTTAATAACTCGGGAAGGAAACGCGACTGTAACTTTTGGCAAAAACCATTCAAAAGATTAAGAAATTTCGCGTCGAAAGAGCCATATGTGAATAACTTTAGAATATTCTTAGTCAAGATAGAATTTAA
>JBAGKK010420131.1:7435-17976 GCA_037177015.1 Euceroptres primus
TGCTTCCAGTTTTAGATACTTCCAAATTTGAATGCTTCCAGTTTTAGATACTTCCAAATTTGAATGCTTCCAGTTTTGGATACTTCCAAATTTGAATGCTTTCATTTCTGAATGCTTCCAAGCTTTAATTGCTTCCAGTGTTGGATGCTTCCAAATTTGAATGCTTCAAATTTGAGATGCTTCCAATTTTGAATGCTTCTTTTATTGCTTTCATTTTTGGATGCTTAAATATTTGGATGCTCACAAGTTTTACATTCCTCCAGTTTTGATTACTTTCAAATTTGGATGCTTCCAATTTTGAATGATTCAACTTTTGAATGCTTCCATTTTTGAATGTTTCAAATTTTGGATGATTCCAAATTTGAATGCTTTCAATATTAGATGCTTGATTTTTGCATTCTTTCAATTTTAGATACTTCTACTTTCGGTTGCGTCCACTTTTTACCTAAATTGAATGCTTCCAGTTTTGGATACTTCCAAATTTAAATGCTTCCATTTTTGGGTGCTTTCATATTTGGACGCTTCCAAGTTATAAATTCTGCCAGTTTTGAATACTTCCGAATTTGTATGCTTCCAATTTTGAATGATTCCACTTTTGAATGCTTCCATTTTTGACTCCTTCGAATTTTGGACGCTTCCAAATTTAAAAGCTACCAAATTTGAATGCTTTCACTTTTAGATGCTTCCATTTTTTAACGCTTCCAGTTTCGGATACTTCTAAATTTGAATGCTTCCATTTTCGGATGCTTCCTTTTTAATTGGTCCCAAGTTTTAAATGCTTCCAGTTTTGGATGCTTCCAAATTTGAAAACTTCAAATTTTAGATGCTTCCAATTTTGAATGCTTCTTTTTTTGCTTTCATTTTTCGATGCTTCCATATTTGGACGTTTACAAGTTTTAAATTCCTCCAGTATTGAATACTTCCAAATTTGGATGCTTCCAATTTTGAATGATTCCACTTTTAAATGCTTCCATTTTTAAATGTTTTCAATTTTGAATAATTCTAAATTTGAATGCTTTCAATTTTAAATGCTTCATTTTTTAATTTTTTTCAATTTTAGATACTTCTCATTTTGGTTGCGTCCACTTTTTACCCAAATTCAATGCTTCCAGTTTTGGATACATACTTTCAAATTTAAATGGATTTTTTTTTGGATGCTTCTGCATTTGGATACTAGCAAGCTTTAATTGCTTCCAGTTTTGGATGCTTCCAAATTGCAATGCTTTAAATTTAAGATGCTTCCAATTTAGAATTCTTCCTTTCTTGCTTTCGTTTTTTTAAGGCTTCCATATTTGGACGCTTAAAGTTTTAAATTCTGCCAGTTTCTAATACTTCCAAATTTGGGTGCTTCCAATTTTGAATGATTCCATTTTGGAATGCTTCCATTTTTGACTCCTTCGAATTTTGGAAGCTTCCAAATTTAAATGCTTACAAATTTGAATGCTTGCAATTTTAGGTGCTTCCATTTTTTAATGCTTTCAGTTTTAGATGCTTCCCAATTTGAATGCTTCCATTTTTGGATGCTTCCTTTTTTGATTGGTTCCAAGTTTTAAATGCTTCCAGTTTTGGATTCTCTTAAATTTGAATACTTCAAATTTTTAATGCTTCCAATTTTGAATGCCTGCCTTTTTTTATTTCATTTTTGGAAGCTTCCATATTTGAACGCTACCAATTTTTAAATTCTTCCAGTTTTAAATTCTTTCAAATTTGGATGTTTCCAATTTTGAATGATTCCACTTTTGAATGCTTCCATTTTTGCATGTTCCCAATTTTGGATGCTTCCAAATTTGAATGCTTTCAGTTTTAGATGCTTACGTTTTTGAATGCCTTCAATTTTTGATGCTTCCATTTTTTAATGCTTCCACTTTTGAATGCTTCCATTTTTTAAAGTTCTCAATTTTGGATGCTTCCAAATTTGAATGCTTTCAATTTTAGATGCTTCCGTTTTTGAATGCTTTTAATTCTGGATGCTTCCGTTTTTGAATGTTTTTAATTTTGGATGCTTCCATTTTTGAATGCTTCCAGTGTTGGATACTTCTTAATTTGAATGCTTCCAGTTTTAGATACTTCCAGTTTTGGATACTTCTATGTTTGAATGCTTCAAATTTTGGATTCTACAATTTTTTGATTCTTCAATTTTTGAATGCTTCCGTTTTTGGATGCTTCCAATTTTCGGCACTTCCATTTTTGAATGCTTCCTTTTTGATTGGTCTCAAGTTTTAAATGCTTCCAGTTTTGAATGTTTCCAAATTTGAATGCTCTAAATTTTAGATGCTTTCATTTTTGAATGCTTTCAATTTCAGATGCTTCCATTTTTGAATGCTTCCAGTTTTGGATACTTCCAAATTTAAATGCTTCTATTTCTGGATGCTTCCATTTTTGGTTGCTTCCATTTTTGGTTGCTTCCCTTTTTGGATGCTGCAATTTTTGGATGCTTCGATTCTTGGATGCTTCCATTTTTGTATACTGCCATTTTTGGATGCTTCCATTTTTGGATGCTTCCATTTTTGGATGCTTCTATTTTTGGATGCTTGCATTTTTGGATGGTACCATTTTTGAATGCTTCCTTTTTTGATTGGTCCTCAGTTTTTAAATGCTTTAAGTTTTGGATGCTTCAAAATTTGAATGCTTTAAATTTTAATTTTTTCCATTTTTGGATGCTTCCATTTTTGGATGCTTCTATTTTTGGATGCTTGCATTTTTGGATGATACCATTTTTGAATGCTTCCTTTTTTGATTGGTCCTAAGTTTTTAAATGCTTCAGTCTTGGATGCTTCAAAATTTGAATGTTTTAAATTTTAATTTTTTCCAATTTTGAATGCTTCCTTTTTTGCCTTTATTTTTGGATGCTTCCATGTTTGGACGCTTCCAAGTTTTTAATTTTTCTAGTTTGGAATACTTCCAAATTTGGATGCTTCCAATTTTGAATGATTCCACTTTTGAATGCTTCCATTTTTGAATGCTTCCAATTTTGAATGCTTTCACTCGTGGATGCTTCCATTTTTTAATTACTCCAATTTTGGATGCTTTTAATTCTGAGTGCTTTCAATTTTGGGTTGATTCCAATTTTTTATGCTTCTAATTTTTGATTGCTTCCAATTTTTGATTGCTTCCAATTTTGTATGCTCCTAATTTTGAATTCTTCCATTGTTGGATACTTTCAAGTTTTAGTTCTTTCCCTTTCTTTTGTTTCTTTTTTTTTTTATTGTAAGTAATGTATATTAAATTGCTTTTAAAATTTTTATTTTACATGGAATTTTAAAAATGAATTGACTAATTCATTTCTTAGGAAATTGGGAAAAAATCTTTCGTAGTTGCAGACTCAGAATCTTGCGATAAAGGGTTTATGGCTGTTTTTTATTCACGCCAGAGTGAATGTTAAGCCAAGCATACATAACACTACTGATAAGGTTTTCTTACAGCATGTCCCTGTAATTTTTTTTGTTTGTATTTTTTTTACCCCTTACTCATTCAAATGTGTACATACACGTGTTCGGTGTGGATTACATGCTTCGACAATGATTCTTTAACATCGATATGAGCCATCACTTGAATAGGAAAAGGCAAATTATATTTTTTCTTTTTATGTCAAATATTTTTTGATATTTGCAGCACTTGAATTATAAAAAGGAAAATAATGATTTTGCTTTTTTTGTCAAATATTTGGACACTTGAATTGAAAAGCACTTGAATTAGGAAAAGGAAAATTATATTTTTGCTTATTTTGTCAAATATTTTGACACTTGAATTGAAAAGCAATTGAATTAGGAAAAGGAAAATCATAATTTTGCTTTTTTTGTCAAATATTTTTTTATATTTGCAACACTTGAATTAGAAAAAGAAAAATTATATTTTTGCTTTTTTTGTCAAATATTTTTTTATATTTGCAGCACTTGAATTAGGAAAAGGAAAATTATATTTTTGCTTTTTTTTTGTCAAATATTTTAACACTTGAATTGAAAAGCACTTGAATTAGGAAAAGGAAAATTATATTTTTGCGTTTTTTTCAAATATTTTTTTGTATTTGCAACACTTGAATTAGGAAAAGGAAAATTATATTTTTTCTTTTTTTGTCAAATATTTTGACACTTGAATTGAAAAGCACTTGAATTAGGAAAAGGAAAACTATATTTTTGCTTTCTTTTCAAACATTTTTTGATATTTGCAGAACTTAAATTATAAAAAGGAAAATAATGATTTTGCTTTTTTTTCAAATATTTGGACACTTGAATTGAAAAGCACTTGAATTAGGAAAAGGAAAATTATATTTTTGCTTTCTTTATCAAATATTTTTTTATATTTGCAGCACTTGAATTAAGAAAAGGAAAATTATATTTTAGCGTTTTTTTCCAAATATTTTTTGATATTTGCAGAACTTGAATTAGGAAAAGGAAAATTATATTTTTTCTTTTTTTGTCAAATATTTTGACACTTGAATTGAAAATCACTTGAATTAGGAAAAGGAAAACTATATTTTTGCTTTCTTTTCAAACATTTTTTGATATTTGCAGAACTTGAATTATAAAAAGGAAAATAATGATTTTGCTTTTTTTGTCAAATATTTGGACACTTGAATTGAAAAGCACTTGAATTAGGAAAAGGAAAATTATATTTTTGCGTTTTTGTCAAATATTCTTTGACATTTGCAGCACTTGGATTAGGAAAAGGAAAATTATATTTTTGCTTTTTTTTGTCAAATATTTTGACACTTGAGTTGAAAAGCACTTGAATTAGGAGAAGGAAAATTATATTTTTGCTTTTTTTGTCAAATATTTTTTTTATATTTGCAGCATTTGAATTAGGAAAACGAAAATTATATTTTTCCTTTTTTTGTTAAATATTTTTTTATATTTGCAACACTTGAATTAGGAAAAGGAAAATTATATTTTTTCTTTTTTTGTCAAATATTTTGACACTTGAATTAAAAGCACTTGAATTAGGAAAAGAAAAATTATAGTTTTGCTTTTTTTTCAAACAGTTTTTGATATTTGCAGAACTTGAATTAGGAAAAGGAAAATTATATTTTTGCTTGTTTTGTCAAACATTTTTTTATATTTGCAGAACTTGAATTAGGAAAAGGAAAATTATATTTTTGCTTTTTTTGTCAAATATTTTGACACTTGAATTAAAAAGCACTTGAATTGGGAAAAAGAAAATTATATTTTTCCTTTTCTTGTCAAATATTTTTTTATATTTGCAGCACTTGAATTAGGAAAAGGAAAATTATATTTTTTCTTTTTTTGTCAAATATTTTGACACTTGAATTGAAAAGCACTTGAATTAGGAAAAGGAAAATTATATTTTTGCTTTTTTGTCAAATATTTTGACACTTGAATTGAAAAGCAATTGAATTAGGAAAAGGAAAATTATATTTTTGCTTTTTTGTCAAATATTTTGGATATTCCATTTTGGCTCTGAAATTAAAATAATAAACAAGACAAACACAGGGGTTTTTAAAGTTATTAATAAAGAGTTAACCAAAAATATCTTATAATTCTTATAACTGAATTTTATTATTTGTACATTTTGTATATTTAAAGGGGCAAAAATATTGTATCGACTGCTTACTGTAAATACTTTAATATTTTTTTTTTCAAATAAAATGAGTCCTACTTTGAAAAAATTTAGGTCACTTTCAGCAGTTGGACATTTATATCTTGATCAAGATGCAGTCGATGAACCTCGAGTTCAGTTTCGATCTGCACATTTAATTTTCGATCCTGATCGGGTCTTCGAGTCACGACAATTCAGTGGCGTAGACACAGGGACCAAAAAATTGGAATTAATTAATTAATTAAAATTGAATTAATTAGCTAATTAAAATTGAATTAATTAATTAATTTAAATTGAATTAATTAATTAATTAATTTAAATTGAATTAATTAATAAATTAATTAAAATTGAATTAAATAATCAATTAAAATTAAATGTTAAAATAAATAAATAAACATTAAAATAATGTTTTAAAAACTATATAAATAATAATAGCAAACTAAGAAAAATTCAGATATTTTTCAATTTTGTATATTTACAATTTTGTTAATTTTCAAATTGAACTTTTCCTAATTTTATTCAAGTTTTCAGCTTTTCAGCTTTCAAGTTTTTAGTGGTCTTTATTTTTTATCATAACAACTTGCAAATCTGGACAGATTTTTTATTATTTTATTTATTAATTCAAATATCTGTTTTTTATTTCCAATTGAATTAAATTTATTAAAGTTAATAATAAGATGTTGACTCCAGTAACATTAATTTTCGACCTTATTGAATGTTCGTCCTCGCACCGATCATGATCGATCGGTCTGTCAATGAAGTCGACGAAGAAAGAGCGAATTGACATAATCGCAGAAACTAATCAAGATGACAGTATCGTGTCTTGGGTCAGGAAAAAGTATTTGTATCAAAAAGAAAGGAGAGATGACTTTGAAAATCTTCTCGCATGGCTGAGTCGGGAGCAAGATTTCTACACATTAAAAAAAAGCAGTTATAAAATCAGTTAAAAAATTTAAAAAGCAGTTATAAAATTTAAAGAGCAGTTAAAAAATTTAAAAAGCAGTTATAAAATTTAAAAAGCAGTTTAAAAACTTAAAAAGCAGTTATAAAACTTAAAAAGCAGTTATAAAATTTAAAAAGCATTTATAAAACTTAAAAAGCAGTTAAAAAAATTTTAAAAGCAATTATAAAAATTAAATCAATAATAATAAATAAATATGGAAAAGTAGAAAATAAAAAACCGGAGAAGCAAAGTCAAATAAACAAGAATAGAAATAGAGGTAAATAAAATAAAGAATAAAACAAAATCAGGAACTGAATTTTCTACAAAATTTATACTAAATAATCTTAATGAATACCAAATAAATAAATAATATTTACTAAAAATAAATCTCATTTTTCTAAAATTAGATTTTATTAATAAATTAATTTTCGATTAAATAAAGGTGATTCTGGCTAAAATGCTAAAATGGTAAAATCTTCTTTTTATGGCTTCGAGGCTTGGAGAAGATAAAACGTGTCTTTGGTATTCCAAAGCCTAACGGAACCGATGAGGTCGACAGCTAAGTTTTGACGTTTGGCCTTTGGGTAAAATTAGAGCAAAGCGTAAAATCTCTTTCGTTTCGAGTTTCGTATATTTTTCTAAGACCCTGTCTTATATTCCGGGCTAAAATAGTGGACCACTTTGTGGAAGAGTTTAATAATATTGGGGAACTATAGACAAATTAGAAGCTTGTTTCGAAAAACAGCTTTTATTTTCGTTCCATGGAAATTTACTCATCCTGTGGGTTTTGTGTAGGATCAGTTGAAATTTATGGACAAGGATTTAGAAAAAAATAATACTATTGGGAAAAAATAGAACTATTACAAATTTTCGCGTTATTAATAAATTTTTGACATTTCCTGAAAATTCTAATTTTGAACGGTTCCTTTTTCATTCTTCCAACTTTCGATGCTTCCAGGTTCTAATTCTTGCAATTTTTAATTGCTTTCGATTTTGAATTCTTTCATATTTTAATGTCTACAATTTTTAATGCTTACAAAACTTGACTGCTAGTTTTTTTCATACTTAGAACTTTTTATTGCTTAAAATTTTGGATTTTTGAAAATTTGAATGCTTCTAATTTTGACTTTCTGAATTTTAAATGCTTCCTTAGGTCAATATTTCCAATTCTGAATGCTTCCAAGTTTGAGTATTTACAATTTCGAATGCTCCAAGTTTTAAATGCTTACAGTTTTTGATACTTTCAAAAGTGAATGATTTCAATTTTGGATACTTCAAATTTTAGGTTGCTTCCAATTATGAAATAATTATAATTATAAATAATTCGAATTATAAAAGAATTCGAATTATAAAATAATTCCAATTACAAAATAATTCCAATTATAAAATAATTCTATAATTCAATACTTCCAATTTTGAATGCTTTCGATTTTGAATGCCTCCAATTTTTCATATTTCCTTTTTTTAATTAATTAAATTTTTTATTGCTTTCAATTTTTAATGCTTCTAATTTTGGACTTTTCAAAATTTGAATGATTCTGATTTTTAATGCCTGCAATTTTAAATGCTTCCTAAGTTCAATGCTTCCAATTTTGAACTTTTTAAAATTTGAATGTTTCTAATTTTGACTGTCTGCAATTTTAAATGCTTCCTAAGTTCAATACTTCCGATTTTGGATACTTAAAATTTCCGATGCTTCCAATTTTGGATATTTCCAGTTTTAAATGCTCCCAAGTTTTAAATACTTTAAATTTTAGATGCTTCCAAGTTTGGATGTTTACAATTTTGAATGCTCCCAAGTTTTACATGCTTCCAGGTTTGGATGCTTCCAAAAGTAAATGATTTCAAATTTGGATGTTTCCAATTTTGGGTTGTTTCCAATTTTCAATGCCCCCATTTTTTATGTTGCCTTTTTTAAATCTTCCAATTTTGGTTTGCTTTCGGCTCTAAATCTTTCAATTTTGTTTCGCTTTCGGCTTTTAATGCTTCCATTTTTGGATTTTCCAAAAATGAATGTTTCTAATTTTGACTTTCTGCAATTCTAAATGCTTCCTAAGTTCAATACTTCCGATTTTGGATGCTTACAGTTTTAGATGCTTACAGTTTTGAATGCTTACAATTTCAGATGCTTACAGTTTTGAATGCTTACAATTTCGGATGCTTACAATTTTGGATGCTTTCAATTTGGAATGCTTAAAATTATGGAAGCTTACAATTTTGGATGCTTCCAAGTCTGAATGCTTCCAAGTTTGAATGCTTCCAAGTTTGAATGCTTCCAAGTATGAATGCTTCCAAGTATGAATGCTTCCAAGTTTGAATGCTTCCAAGTATGAATGCTTCCAAGTTTGAATGCTTTCAGGTTTGAATGCTTCCAAGTTTGAATGTTTCCAATTTTAAACACACCCAAGTTTTAAATGCTTCCAGTTTTGAATACTTCCCAAAGTGAATGATTTCAATATTAGATGCTTCCAATTTTGGGATGTTTCCAATTTTGAACCCTTTCGACTTTGAATGCCTCCCATTTTTTATTTTTTTCGTTTTTTAATGCTTCCAACTTTGGAATCTTTAAAACTTGAATGTTTCTAATTTTGTCTGTAATTTTAAGTTCTTCCTAAGTTCAATACTTTCAATTTTAGATGCTTTAAATTTTGAATGCTTACAATTTTGAATGCTTGCAAATTAGGATGCTTAGAATCTTGGATACTTACAATTATTTTAGATGCTAACAAATTTGAGTGCTTACAATTTTGAATGCTTAGAATTTTCGATGTTTACAATTTTGTATTCTTACAATTTTATATGCTTAAATTTTGTATACTTACAATTTTGAATGCTTACAATTATGGTAACATAGAATTTTGGATGCTTCCAAGTTTGAATGTTTCCAATTTTAAATCTCAAGTTTTAAATGCTTTCAGTTTTGGATACTTCCAAAAGTGAATGATTTCAATTTTGGATGCTTCCAACTTTGGGTTGTTTTCAATGTTAAATAATTCTGTATTTCAATACTTCCAATTATGAATTCTTTGATTTTGAATGTCTCCCATTTTGAATGCCTCCCATTTTTTATGCTTCCTTTTCAAATTCTTTCAAATTTTTATTGTTTTCGATTTTTAATGCTGCCAATTTTTGACTTTTCAAAATTTGAATGTTTCTAATTTTGACCGTCTGCAATTTTAAAGGCTTCTTGAGTTCAATACTTCCGACTTTGAATGCATGCAATTTTGGTTGCTTACAGTTTTCGATGCTTTCAATTTTGGAAGTTTCCAATTTTGAATGCTCCCAAGTTTTAAATGCCTCCGTTTTTAGATACTCTCAAAAGTGAATGTTAATTTTGGATGCTCCCAATTTTGGGTTGTTTCCTATTTTCAATGCTTCTGTATTTCAATATTTCTAATTTTGAATGCCTCCCATTTTTTATGCTTCCTTTTTTTATTCTTTTAATTTTTTATTTCTTTCGTTTTTTAATGCTTCTAATTTTAGACTTTTCAAAACTTAAATATTTCTAATTTTAATTGTCTGAAATTTTAAATTCTTCCTAAGTTCAATACTTCCGATTTTGGATGATTACAATTTTGGATGCTTACAATTTGGAATGCTTGAAAATTAGGATGCTTAGAATCTTGAATGCTTACAATTTTAGATGCTTACACATTTGAGTGCTTACCATTTTTGAGGCTTACAATTTTGGATTCTTCCAATTTTGAATTTTTCCAATTTTTAATGCTTCCAATTTCGGATGCTTCCTAAAGTAAATGATTTCAATGTTAGATGCTTCCAATTTTGGGTTGTTTCCAATTTCGAATTCTTTCGATTTTGAATGCTTCCCAGTTTATTGCTTCTTTTTTTAATTCTTTCAACTTTTTATTGCTTTTGGTTTTTAATGCTTCCAATTTAGGACTTTTCAAAACTTGAATGTTTCTAATTTTGACTGTTTGCAATTTTAAATGCTTTATAAGTTCAATACTTGGTGGAGTCCATGTCAAGCGGATCAAGAATTTTTCTTGTGGAAAGGGATTTGGCTGTAACTCGGCGCATATAGTTT
>JBAGKK010420237.1:0-17975 GCA_037177015.1 Euceroptres primus
ACATTTTTTAATTTGGTCTTGCAGATTTTGATTAAAATATATTTACTGAAGAGGGTCCAAACTCAGGACCGAAACGTATTTGCCAATTAACATTTCTTTGTTTTTCATTATAATTTATTTTTCATTTTGATTTTCGAAGGTCATATATTTATTTTCCCAAAAAATGTGTATGATCAATGAAAAGGGCGTGAAAACCCCTATCGAAATTGTATGGGCAAAAAATTGATTTTATTGATATTAACAGAGGTATAAATCATCAAAATAGGTGGTACTCGTACGAACTAAAAAATTACACCCCTTCCCAATATATGTCCCAGCGACAAACTTTTCCCCCATAAACTACCATCCAAAAGGACTGCATCGAGCCCGATTGATTTTAGGGTTGGGACATTTTAGGTAGTGTGAATTTTCAAATCTGATCGCGTTTCATTCTTTAATTTCATTAGTTTTTCATTAATTTGAGAATCACCTACTCTCACAAGCCTTATTGTTGGTAATAATAGGTGGAATTACGCAGCTGGCAATGTTGACATAAATAATTAATCTGGAAATTAAAGTAAATAAATAAGGTGGCTGCAGATCAGGGAAAATCTGAAAATCATGAAAAAGTCAGGGAATTTTGTTGGTCAGAAAAAGGCAAAAGTCAGAGATTTTTAAAGAAAACTTGAGAAAGGAATTTTGTTGGTCACGGAAAGTCAAAAGTTAGGGTTTTTTAAAGAAAACTTGAGAAAGTCAGGGAATTTATGTAAGGCGAAATTTACGAATAAAAATTTACAAAAATCTATATTTTAAATTGTAAATTTAACGAATTGCATGTTTGTTTTGCGTTATTCGGGATATAAAATATGGGTTACTAAGAAGTGTGAAAATTCAAATTCTGAACCAACAATATTAATGGTCAGGGAAAATAAAAAATTTGTTAGTGAAAAGTCAGAGAATTTAGAAAATAAAATTTCACAGCCACCCTGAATAAATTTTAAACTTAAATTGAAAATCTTAACTTCTATTGATTATGCAGACGAAAGTAGATCCAAATAAAGTTAATCGAAGTACAAAAACCCGATTAGGGGATCGAGGTTCACACGGTAGAAAGAATATGAGATTCAATTGAGAGATAAAGGCTGAATATAAAGGAGTTTGATCACAAAGGACACTAATTTTATCACCCTTTTCTTAATTGACGAATGAATCAAAAAATAACAACTGCTTACGTGTTACTCTGAATTTATTTCACAAAGATTGATTGAGATTTCACTCCTTTATGAGTCAAATTTATTTTTATTTTGTTTTATGTTCCTTTTTTTTCAAATGCGGAAAACAATCCAGAAAATTCTGCGAAATCTGCAGAAAAATAAAATAGTATTTCAAGAACTCCTCTGCTGTCTTTTTCGGAAAAAGTTTGACAAATAACGAAGAAATTGGCTAAGGGCTAAGTAAACCCGTAATCTTGGAAACGCGTCTTTCATAGTGTCCCGGCTGGATGCATCTGAGCTTGAAAAACAGGGATGATGTTTGGTGACAGGCAGGCGCTAGAAGTGGAGAGATATGAAGCGTCTTTTTGCAGAATTTGCCGAGGCGAACTTTTGCCGAGATTCGTTTCGTGAAGCGTGCCGACGGAAAACACGTAAATAAAAGGAGAAACTATGAAAAGAAAAGGAAAAGTGAGGGTGGAAAGAGTCAAGTAAAAGGTGGAAAAGAGAGGGCGAAGAAAAGGCGGCAAGCAAAGTTATTCGAGCGAGGGAGACCGCAAAAAGGAAAGCGTCGCGGCGTCGTGCGGGTGGTTTTCGTGCCAAGGAACGTCTATCGCGCTTTTCTACTGCAAACGGCGTTTCTCGCTAGCTCTGCGCAGCGAATAAAAGCTTGTGCTTTTTTACAGTGAAGCACTGTGCTTCAACCTCTGTGATGGCAAAGTCGATCGACGTGATTTTAGCTCAGAGTGGGTCACAACCTATGTCGAGTACATAAAGAGGGTTTCAGGCGCGGTTTAAGGTCTTTTTAGCAGAAAAATGCTGCAAAAAGACAAACAAACTCCAACGAAATTACCCAGCATACTTGCACGCGGCTTCAAAAAAAAATCTCAACCTTTATGGCGAGCTTTGTTAGATCTAGGAGATTTTTCAGACTTAGAATTCTTTTTTATTTGGTCTGAAAGTTTTTTTAGAGAGAAGGCAAAAAGAGTTTAGAGATTAAAAATATAATCTGGCACTCAGGGGTCCGAACGAAATTAATGGTTATTTTTCGATATTTTCCAATTATTTCTATAAATTCAAAATAATTTGGCCAAATATTCAGCTGAATACGAGAAAGTACTGATACATATATTATAAAACTACTGAGGCACAACCTCCGGATTATGAGGCATTTTAGTTTTATAAAGAAAAGAACAAAAAGAAACGTAACGAAAGTTTCGTTACGTTTCTTTTCGTTTCTGTTGACGCAAAACTTTAAAGACTCACAATTTCGACACTAAAACTCGGCGGTTCTATAATATTGCAGCACTTTCTCATACTCAGCTGAATATTTAGCCAAATTATTTTGAATTTGTAGGAATAATTGAAAAATCTCGAAATCCCTGTAATCTGGGTTCTCAGTCGGTCTCTTATTTTCCCCATTTTTTTGCGTCTCCAAAGTACTACTTGATGGAAAATTTCACCCTATTTTCCCTTTGTGTAGCTTCTTCCAGAAAATTTTTCTAAAATATTTCTGAATTTTTAGAATTTTTAAAAGTTTTTTAGAACTTTTTATAATCTTTTAATTAAGAATGGTCCTATGACATAACCTCAAACTAAAGAACGGTTTACAGAAGCAGTAATTATAAAACCAAAATTAATTTCAACGCATTTTGGAAGAGACAGCAGTACAATTCTTAAAGGAAAACTAGTTTATGTCAAAATTATTTGTTTAATAATAACTATTTATCATTCAGAGTTTTTTCTTTAATCTTTTGAAACTTTCGAAATTTTTATCCAATCTTAATAAACAATAGCTCGTTTTGTTCATTGGAACATTTCCTACAATTCTGTTCGTTGAATTTTATTAAAAATCATTTGCTTAGAAAATATAGACTGTACAAATTTAGTTAAACAATCCTAAACAAATGATTTTTAATAAAATTGAAATAACAGAATTGTAGAGTACCCGAGAATCTTCACATATTCTACAAAGATTGTTAAAATTTCGACCTTTTGAGAATCTGCTAAAATTCTCAAAAATCTTTTGAACTCTCCTACAATATTCCAGAGTATTCTAGACACTTTTAAAATTCTTTGGGCTCTTTCAGCGCTTTCTAAAATCCTCCAGAATTTTCAAAACTTCTCCAAAATATTCTAGAATGCTTCAGAATCTTCTGGATCTTCCACTACTCTATAATCTTTTGGACTCTTCCAAAATCCTCCAAAGTTATCAAAGTCTTCTAAAATCTTTCAGAATCATATAAAATTCTCAAAAACTCCTGGATTCTTTCAATTTTGTTAGAATACTTCTTAGAATCTTTCAGAATAATCCATAATCTTGTATGTAGTTTTTCTAAAGTGCCTCAGAATCTTCACATTCTTTCAAAACTTTCAATTATTTTGTTTTTTATTCATATATGATTTTATCATATTCTTTTAAAAATTCCCTATTTTAGAAAAAATAAGGGCTGTCATCCCTGGAATTGAAGTTTTTCTTTCATATTTAGTAGGTTTTTTTTTGACAGAGTAGATTCGTTTTTTAAAAGGAGTACATAAAAATATTAATTGGATTGTTTAAATTTATTTTCTGGAATTCGACGAAAAAAACTTAAATTAACCGATTTAATTAGAGCTTGAATTTTGAAAAGCAGGAGATGGTTGAATGGAGACTTGATTTATATTTTTAGAGTACAATGTCGAGGATGCAGGTTTGATTAAACGCGTCAAGATGAATAATTATCCTATATGGATATAGATGAACTTTATGACTCAGTGATGATAGTATAATCGCAACGATTATAGTGGGAGTAATGATAATGGCAGAATCTAATAGATCCTACATGTTCGTTAACCGTCACTGTCGTTGACGATAACGACGATGAATGGTACGATGATGCTGATAATCATAATAATAACGAAAGTGATGACTACTAACAACCACGTATCTATGTAGTTAAGGAGTCAAGCCTAAAGCTTATTGCATTTCCCGAGACTAACATGATAAATAAATGAGAAAATTCGACTTGGTTCATTTTAGAATGAAATAAGGATTTTTTTGTTTCACACCCTTGTAATAAGCTTACGACAATTTTGGTGTTAACAAGAATCTTGATTATAGGCTTTTGAAGCCACTCTTAGATTGAAATTCTTCTGAAAGTACTTCACTCTTATCATGTTTCAAGAAAATAGTTTTAAAACTGGTATCTTTTAAGTTGTAGAAAATGCAGAGAAAATTGACTTAATGAAAATATCGCTTTTATAATTGATGTCTTAAAATTATTAGAAGTAGGTATGTAATATAAAGCAATATTTATATGTCTATATCTACAACACCCGATAATTGCCTTCAGAGGGAATTTAATAAAAAAGGAAATTGACATTAAGAAGATTTTATCTGTTACTCGTCTCTCAAAGAGGTCGAAGAATCGATACACTTTTTTCGAACGATTTATCTTAGCATCACGGGGTTTCCCGTCAACGAGGGAGTTTGTCACAAGTGACCCCTCAAGTTTCGCTTCCCAGTGGAATTAAAGGAGATCCCCAAGTTTCCTATTTTCACGACTCATCGCTTCATCGATAAAATTTATCTCGTTTGACTAAGCCTGGTGTCCAATAAAAAATAGATTCGAAATTCGCAGGAAGAAAAAAAGCCTTGAAACGAGGTGACGTTACACTAGGAGGAATGAGATCTCGTCAAGTGGAGGAATGAAATTTGAATTCAGTGAAATTTAGTCTGTTGCACCCTCGAGTACCAATCTGTGAGTCACTCGTACTCTTGCTGGTAGCTGTAGCTGCTCTTCTCTGTCGAGTGGGCGGCAAAGTTGTAATAAAGAGAGATGCCAAAACACAGAAAGGGATGCAGATATAGAATTAGAAAGGGTGAGTGAGAGAGAAGCGAAACTCGGGATCCTGTGCCAAATTTATTCACCGCTAAAGTTCAAAGTTTGTGGTTCGCTGAATTATCCACCTCGTTCCGACGTTTATAGTGCACTGATAATTGTAAAGTATAATTATGGCTTGATCTTCCACGTCTGCATAACAATGAAACTGACTCGATCTCAAATACAGAGATTTCCATCAATTTAACCTGGTCGTGTCCTTTTCTACAAAAAAATCCTTTGAAAATGTTGAATTACATATACACTGCCCTTCCGATTTAAGGTTGGTTTCGGGGAGAGGCTGAATGGCCTTGGTCTTAAATCGGAAGTCTCTAAACGTAAACAAGTCAGGGCCATATGAACTATTTCTGTTTGATTTTTGTCACGAGTGAAAAATATTTTTCAAATATAAGTTTAATTTAACGTTTACTTTGCTGTTAAGTTTGATTTAGTTATTATTTATGAATTGTTATACATAACGCATAACCAAAACACTGAAAACGAACTGATGCGAACCGACGGATTTCTACTGCGTCACTACTGCGCACTTTTTTGCTACGCTACTTGCGCAACACCGCTGAGCTCCGAGTTCGGCTTTCTCATCCCCTTGGACCCCTCAGTCAAAAACCAAATTCCTGGAGCCCCAATATTGGAGGTCCCTAAAATGGTAGAGCAGTGTAGTTCTAAACTTCAGGCTAATTCTTGAAACTGGAAAATAATATTTTTGTTCTCAACTGGACTATTAGATTCAATTATGTAAATGTCGATTCATACAGCCAATGAAAGTAAAAAAAAAACTATTGAAATCCACAAGCGAAAAGTGGAAGTAAAACAAACAAAATTTATCAGTTGCAAAAGAGAAAGTAGGTTAAATCGGACCAGTTTATAACTGATTTTTATCCATTTAAATATAGCATCGATGATTCAACATATAAAACTGGATCGTTTGATTTTTATTTAGTACCTTATTTCTACTATACAAAACAGAAATCAATACTTTAAAATACATTCATTAAATATTTTATTTGCATTTTCATACAAAACTTAACGCTAAAATGAAGATGAAAAATACTGTTACGTTTTCATCATACGAGAAGGTATCATTATATTAACAAACATGAGTTATAGGCCGTTCATTTAAAATATGATTTATAGACTATTGTGCTTTGACTTTTGTTGTTCTTGACAGAATCCGATTAAAGGTTGCTTATGGGGAGGAAATGGAAGTCCATAAAGCGTAATAATATCTGCAAGTACGATTTACAACAAATGCCATTTCCTTCAAAGGCTCATAACTTCCTTTTTCTATTATTTCGCGAATGTGGGCTAGATTTAGTAATATTTAGTTTGGCACTTTAGCTTTAGCAGTAGCTAAAGTTGCCAGGGGACATTATGATTCTGTAAAACGTAAACACCAGGTGCTCGAAGCCCCTCGACCACCTTTGCACGCCATATGGTCACCATGGGCCTATTTATCGCCTTGCTCCAGGCTTGGTTTCATTGTATCACTCCCAGCCAGATCGCGTGTCTTCTTTCTTATTAAATTTTCATCCGGAATACCTGTTGTACAGATTCCTTCAACTCCCGTTTAAAAAAGTAATTCACATCTCGATTAACACATAAACTTTGTATTCAAAGCTCTACACTCAGAAAAATATCCGGTCATTCTAACCAGAATTCTAGTTAGGCTCTACTTAAAATTCTTTTCCGGTTGTCTTAATCAGAATTCTGGCTATTCTAAACAGATTTTCTAGTTATTTTAGAAAATTACTAAAAATTCCGGTAATTCCAAACAGAATTCTTGTTAAAACAACCGGAAAAGAATGTTGAGTAGAGCCTAACCGGAATTCTGGTTAGAATAGCCATTTTTCTTGTAGTAGTCTACTATTTTTTAATTTTATTCTCTTTCTTATTTCATCATGTATTTCAAATTTTATTAAAGAACGTTTGATACAGTGTTTCTGAAGTAACGGCACTTTTTTTATAGTTTTACAAACTTTCATGGCCGAAAATTTATGAGAAACTCCTTAAAATGACTTGATCAGAATTGAATTCACTTTATCTTCATTTGAATTCAGTTGAAGTCACCTTGAATTCTCAGGGCTGCTACAAGACCTGTCCTAAAAAACTAGGGAAATTCTGATTAAATATGTCCTTACTATTTTTTCTGGTTAAAGTAACCAGAAATTCTAATTAAAACAATCAGAATTCTGGTTACTTTAACCAGAAAAAATTGTAAGAGCATATTTAACCAGAATTCTGGCTAATCTAACCAGACATTTTTTGAGTGTGGAAAACCTGGAAATATCATGAAATTTTGAAAAAGTTCTGAAAAAGTCGGGGAATTTCTAAAAAATGACTGGAATTTTTTAGCAGTAACTCTTTTAAAATATTAATAATTATTTTAGCCTTTGGCTGAGGATTTTAAAATTGAAAATTGATAGGAAATGATTGTCTATAGAATTAAAAAGTTGTTTAAATGTCCTTTATGTTTGCATTTATTAATCACAGTACCAGAAATTATCAGCTAATTAGTTTACGATTATCAACAGAATATTGAATTGAATTGACTGGAATTTTTTCAAAATTAGACCTGGAAAACTGGAAAAGATCTTGAAATAGGACTTCTATAGCAACCCTGATTCTTTTTGGATTCACTTTAATTCAATTGAATTCACTTGAGTTCAATTAAATTGGCTTTAATTCACACGAATTCAGATTGATTTATCTTGAAACTAATTTAATTTTGAATTCATCTGAACATCAAAATTTGACTTGATCACCTCCTTCGGAATTTTTTACTTTCGGACTTGATAAGGCAGACTTCCAAATGTGTTAGATCAATGAAACTTTTTTATTTTTGATTACCAAATAAAATCATTTTAGTTCGATAAATTAATGTTTGGTTTCACAATTTAAATTTTTCGTTTCTCCTTATATACACCTTAAGTTTCGAACATTCAAGTCTGTGTAATTTTATTCCCTAACTGAAATTTGTCTTGAAATATTGTTCTAGGTACAAATAAAAATAATTATTGTAAGTTTATTTATCCTTACATTATTTTCTTTCTAAATAAATCGGTATTTGAAGATAAATCTGAGTTTGAGAAGAAATTATCTAAAATTTTCGTTTCACTTCAACATTCAGCACTTCAAGCACATTTCTCCTGACACATTGAAAACTACAGTTACCTTTTTTAAAACTTACTTTACTTCTTCAAAAAATTTCTTGAAACATTATCAAGAGAATTGATTATCGAACCTGGAAAAAAAGTTTTTGGAGTTTCGAGTTGAGTGTAAAAGATATAAGTTGCCGCGACAGGGTCGAAATCCAGGATAGAGAAGAAAGAGCGTTTTTTCAATCCGCTTTAAATGTACGGCTTTGCAACTTCCAGACAGGTAGAGATTCAAGTTCAAGACCTCGATCGGAAAGTTATAGGAGACCACATCTATATTTGTCGCGGCGTACCGTTGTAAAGCCTCTACTTTATAAGACGCGGTGTTAGTCTGCTCGGCATATGCCCAGGAAGAAAACGAAGCACA
Source organism: Euceroptres primus (assembly GCA_037177015.1). NCBI lineage: Eukaryota > Metazoa > Arthropoda > Insecta > Hymenoptera > Figitidae > Euceroptres > Euceroptres primus. Next base: position 8,594 of record JBAGKK010420237.1, read on the forward strand.
AAATGTAGCAGGGGTTCTCATTTCCTATCCTTTATAAGATGCTGAGAAATCCAGAAACGAAATTTCTAGATATATTCACGTACTCTAACATGTTCCAGTTTAGCAATTTGCCTGAGCCCACATACTTATTCGAGGCACGTGCCTTAAAAATTGTTTATGAACTTTGCGTCAAATTCATACCGTCTCGAACTTCAACCTGAGTTTGATATTCTCGATAAAATTTTCGAGATAAAATGGATCAATTTTATTTTGAAGCAGAAAATAATTTTAGAGGTATCCTTTTAGATTTGGACTTTAAAAGTGATTAAATATATTTGTATATATAAAACTTGTATAATTAAAGTAGAGGGAGACATAATTTCCTATGATTTACTGAATTTGCTAAATTTCAATTTAGTAATCAGTAACTTCCTGGTGTAAAGTTGCTGCTTCTACCTTCCTGTTCCCCGTGAGTTCCTGTTCTTGATATCTCGCGATACTAATTTCCCAACATTTGTTTCCACGATAACTTCTGAAAATTCGTCAACACTTATCTGCTTTTCATTTAGTGATAATATCATTTCATTTAAATTTATTTTTATCACAAATTTTGTTCAAATGAACAAAATTTTTCTGCGTAGATTTGATTAATTAACTCATAAAATCTGCAATTTATCGAATGTTATTTACTGGATGAGATCATATTACGAAGTTAAAGGCCCAGGATAACTGGAACATGCAACAAAGGATCGCGGGAAGGTGTAGATGTGGACTTGTGGGGAGTTGACTAGAGAAGGTAGCCGGTTCTCAATAAGTAGAGCATGAAGCATAAGTAAGCTACCGGCATGTGAGATTGCTCGTGTTGCGCACTATGCATAAGTTTTATATATGTACTCGCTTACACTTTGCTCTCTAAACCGGCAACAATTCACGGTTTTTTTACATCCGCTATGTTTAAGCTTCGTTTGCCTTCAAATAAACACTCCACACTTTTTTTACGCTTGAAAAAGAACCCAGTAACTCATCTCGTGATATCTGACGTAAATCTGCACCCAATCTGCAGATAGCTTGCCACTTTCAAATTTAATTTACGAACGAATTACACACAATGTAAATTTCTTTATACCTTCCATCCAGGAATATATTTTAAAGAATATAATATTATTTATACGTATAACAAAGATCACAGTCAATCCCCTATTTTCTCCTGTTTTCCCCCCTATTAGTTTCAAAATCCCCTAAAATCTCCTTTCTAAGATTTTTATTCCTTTTCCAAATTTTCAAATCTTCCATAACCAACTAACATCTTCTAGTTCTAGATATTCTAGGTTATTTCAGAATCTTTTAGAATCCTTAAAAATCTATGAAAGTCTCCCAAAATGTATTAAAATCCTCCAGAATCTTTAAAACTTATCTTGAAATCCTTAAAAATTCCCTAAAATGTTCAAGACTGTCCTAGATTCTTTTGGGTTTTTCTGTAATAATCTTATAAAATCTTAAATAATGAATGCTAAAATTCTAGAATATTCTATAAAATATACTAGACTATTCCAGAATCTTCTAAAATCTTCTGAACACTTTAATAACCTTCTAGAATCGTCTAGACGTTTCCGGAATCTGTTAGAATCAGGCAAAATCTACAAAAGATACCCCAAAGTCGCTCAAATTCTTTAGAATCTTCAAAACTTATCCGAAATCTGTAAAAATTCTATAGAATATTCGAGACTGTTTTAAAATCTTCTACAATCATTTAGGTTCTTCTAGATTCTTTCATAATCTTTTAGAATCTTCTGGATTCTCCTATAATAATCTTATAAAATCTGAAAGAATATCCGAAAACTCTTTAATATTCTACAAAATATACTAATATGTTCCAGAATCTTCTAAAATCGTCTAAAATCTTCTGAACTCTTCAATAATCTTCTAGATTCTAGACAGAAATCTAAGATTTTTTTACAATTTTTTAAGATTCAGGACAATTGCAGCGCCCTTGGTATTTTTTAAAATAAAAAACCTTTCCTTCTTCTTAAAAAACATCTCCTTTTTCGAAAAAGAAATCCCGTATTTTCCCTAAAATTGGAATAATGAACCACTGTGATCTTTGGTATAAGTGTCTGAGATAATGAATGGAAAAGTGGTGACCATGGATATAACATCGATCTTGCAAACACGTCTTGACAGCACATTTAACAAGACATTTCCATTTACGTAGCGAGAGATATGCTTCTGGAAGACGGCCTAATTAAATGAATCCATGCGGAATGAGTCGAGTCTTTGAGAGTGGAAGTACTCTGAGGGAGAAGGGAGAGGGGTGATTAATACGCGTGAGTGCCCATTGACAATTTGACTATGGAAAAAATCCTCTCCTAGTAAGATTCGTGCTCGTTGACGAGAGCAAAGTTCTAGTCTATTAAGTTTGCGGTTAGCGGTATTAAGTATTAATCCAGGATTAAATCGTGGCAGGAAACAGCATTCCTCTAACATTATTTACCGACTTATCCTCCGGAAAATACTTCCAGTGAAACTTGATGATTTGAAATGCAGTTAAAAATAGTGGAGTCTATTTGAAAGTTAAATTATGCATCATGAAACGTGATTAGGGAGTGGAATTAGTTTTTGAGTCATTAATAACTTGTGGGCTTTTTTGTATTGCAAAAAAATAAATTTTAATTTTTTGTTTGTATTTAAGGAAGGGATGACAGCTCGTGAAGTTCCGTATTCAGACTTGAAGTTATTCAAGTCATATTTTGAGTCAGTTATTGTTAATTGAAGTCTGTTGAAATTAGTTTTGAAAGTAGTGAAGGCACTTGAAGTTAGCTTATATTCATTGAAGACAATTGAAGTCAGCCATAGTCATGTGAAGTTAATTGAATCAATTGAAATCAATCAAGACTCTCTAAGTCACTGTAGTTACTTGAATCCTTTAATGTTTGAAATCGTGTGATTACAATTGGAGTCACTTGAAATCAATTTACTTAAATTAAAATCACTTGAAGTCAACTAAAGTCAGTTGAATTCACTGAAACCATATAAATTAATTGGAATCAATAAATGCAATTTTTTAAAATTAAACTTATTGGAAGTCATGTAAAGTCAGGTGAATTAATTTAGTCAATATTGTGAATGAAGACATTAAAGTGTTATGAATAGTTGAATGCAGTTAAAGTCAGTTAAATGAGTTGACTCAAATTAAAATCACTTGATCTGAGTTAAATCACTTAAAGTCAGCGATATTCAGTTAAAGTGACCGAAAACACGAAATCATACGGTTCAAATAAATCTTTATCATTAATTATTAAAGAAACTTGAAGTCATTTGAAGGCAGTTCAATCAAATGTTCCTCCACTGACTTAAATTAATTCAACTGACTTCACATGACTTCAGTAATTTTAATTTAATGTGCCTGAAGTTTCGAACGTTCAAGTGAATGAAAACTTTTTTCGTAACTCAAATTTATCTTGAAATATTATTCCAACTACCAAATAAAAAGAAGAATCGTGAGCGTCTTTATTATTACATTAATTTCTTTATTAGTAAAACAATATTTCAGAACAAATTTGAGTTAAAAATGAAAACAAATAAAAATTTCGTTCATTTGAAGTTTGAACGTTCAGAACTTCAGGCGCATTAATTTAAGTCAGTGAAGGAACACTTAACACTTGAAATTCCTGAAGATATTTGAAGTCATGGAAGTCACTGAAGTTACTTGAAAGCACTTGCATTCATTAAAGTAATTTGAAATCATGTAGAGTTCCTCAAATTCAGTTGAAGTCATTTGAAGTTCCTATAAAGTCAATTGAAGTCGTAAAGATTGAAGTGATTAGTCGATTGGTCGAGTTGCTAACCCCTCGGTATTTAATTACTTTGTAATTAGCTATTTTGTAATTACTTATTTCGCAATTAGGGATATTTTCAAAATAAATTTATATGCTAAAATGTCTAGAAATTGAGAGAGGTCGTTAAGATCCGAGCCGGCTTTGCCTTGCAGAGACACTTGAACTTCCGCCTGTAGCTCTTGGTTACTGTAATTAGTATAATGCAACGACGCATCATTTTAATGTGCCCAAGGTAGTGCTGTTAACCCATCTGAACGCCTTTATAACAAGTGTTGGTATTCAAGGTTCGCTAATGTGTATTTAACATTTATAACCACAATGTTTCTTTGAATCAGGCAGAATCACTTGAGCTTTTTGTAAGCCGATAATTTAAATGCTCAGGCTTGAATCCTAGATATAAACGCCTCTCGTTTTTACAAAAAGTATTTTCTTATTTCTTCGAAACGATTCCCATTCCCTGCAGGGATTTTCTTGCGCAATTAAAATTACATTAGATAATTTATTACTGGTTGCAAGTACACTTAATTTTTTTTGTCCAAGGTATAGAAAAAGGTGCTGAAATATTTGGAATTAAATTGATATAAATTATTGAACTTTACAGTTTCAGTTGTTGAAGTTCAGATAGTTAATCCAAACACTGTTCAAAATCGTATTTTAAAAAACAGTATACATATCTTTCTAATCGTCTATTTCTCTATTACTCTATTTTGGCTACTTGAGAGTACACTTTATTTACATTTTAAAATAAATTTAAAAATCCTGTTTCACATAAAATTGTGGGAAGATTTCTGCGGTTCATGCGTGTGCAAAGACCCTTTCAACATGATACTTATCGTGAAAACGTGCCAATAGAGAATAGAGAATAGACGATCTCATGCCAAATGAGCGTATTTGAGTCGAGACGCACGTGCGACACTGCTCAGTCACGTGTTCTCTGTCAGCGAAGAATTTTGTGAAAATGTAAACCCCATGCCGCAGAATTCGCATTTTCAAAGACTCGCATATCGTACACGTGACGAGCAGATGTTTCCCACTGGTTTTCACATTTCGACTCGGTTAAATTTTAAAAACGCATCCATTTCTACTGCTTTCTATGCCATATGCTTCCTATGGACAAAAAGATTCCAGGACTGATTTTTGGCAGCTGTCGAAAACGTTTAGTTAGGATGTTCGAAACTGCTATATTTCGACGGACATGGAGCGATAATTTTCTTCTCAGCCTCAGGCCTTTAATTTTTCGACTCATCCTTGTTTCCGCTTTTCTTTCCGCTTTATGGTTTATGACTTACCTTTTACCTAACTCTCGAGGCTCAAGGTTGAGCGCATTCGCTACCTGGAAAATATTATGCATTGTTTTCGCAGTAGAAAGGCGAGCGCTGAGAGTTTTACTGAATAATTTGTTGTTTTCGCCTTTCGGCTTGCTAATTGGATGAAAGTTTTAGTCATTTAGGCACTTTTTTACAAGCTTTAATTCTATCACACTTTCCCTGTTAACATTTTTAACAAATTTATTAATTAAATTTCTTCATTTATTTGTACAAAGATAACAAAAAATCACACTTATTACAACCAATTTGTGTAATGAACACACTGCACACAAACAGGTCAGTACCAAATGTATCATTTTCCAAAATCCTTTTTTCGGCTCATTAAAGACAGAAATTTTGCATTTGATACTGACCTGTTTGTGTAAAGTGTGTTCATTACACAAATTGGTTGGAATAAGTATGATTTCTTGCCATCTTTGTAATAATAAACAATATGATAAATAAATATCTAATAAAATATAATAAACAAAGACATTAAGCCTAAACTTTGATACTGTTCTAGAACAAATGAGTTTTCAGATAGTATGGTACTCGTCATCCAATATATTAATTTATTATTTAAATTGTCGGAGGAAACAATAACCTTTGACCTTACGATCTTCTCCACCAGACGACAGATTTCAAAAAGTATGAAAGATAATCCTTGTAATAAAATTCATGTCTCGTCTCTCGTATCCCTCAGCGATCAGGCACGCGCGGTTTCATTAAAATCGTAGGCGTAGGCGGACCTGCTCGTATTCCTTGTCGATTCAAGAGGGAAGATTGAAGGCAAAAAACCAGAAGAGAAAGAGAAACCGGAATCTTTTTCGACTTTGTTCGCCCGTGGATCTTAGAATATTTTGCCGGTACAGTTGCGGAAGTTTATTCGATATTCCACTCGCGGAGGAAGATGTCCTGGTACGGGATTTCCAATTTTCTCGAATTGACTGCCTACTGTCATCCGCCCTATCGCGTGTGCGTCCTGGCCTCCACGTTTCACCCTGACGGGACCCTGACTCGAATTTTTTATCGAAATCCCCGCAACTCGATAATAACGGCGATTTTTCGCCTATGTGTATCGAAATGAAATTCAATTTTGTCCGCTCGTGCCGCCTCACCGTCCCATCACACCATACCGTTTGGCTTTATTTACTCTAGCACGCTTTCCAATTGGATGCTCAATGCAACCTCTCTTTCGCTTTATCAGAAATAAAATTCTTCCAGTGCTTGCTCTTCCGATCCCTTTCGCTCGCAACCACTCGACTGCGACCCTCTCTCTATTCATAGGTGAGCATACAACCATTCCCAAATGTTCCAATACATCCTCAAAATCCACAGTCGCCTTGGTTACACACATTCACTTGCGATTTACCAAAGATCACGTGGCCCAGGTGGATAAGAGTCTTCCACTGTTTGCTCCAATAATTGTCCAATTATTTCCGTGTGCCCTTTATTCTCCAAATTTAGATAATGATGATCAACCCCAAGGCTGGGCCAATTTTTCAGATTAATTAAAAATCCCAAAACACGCCCTTCTGAACTAATATTTTCCACTATCCACCGGATGAATATTTTAGCCAGTGAGAGTTAATTAATTACGGGTATTAAATCTACATATTTGAGAGGGTATTGATTTGCTTTAAAATATGTAATGACCTGCGATATTCATAATTTATGAGTGGGTAATCGCAAAGTTCACAGCATGTCAACCTGTCACTCATTTCGCTTATTTTATTCTTTGCCTCCTAAAGTACATAATTTTTTTAAATTTCCCACTATTTTCTTGTTTTCCGATTGAATAACTTTTCCTAGGATATTTCCGAATTTTGTAGGAACTTGTGCAACTTTTTAGAATTTTAGTAGTTTCTTCAGAAACTTCATATTATTATTTAGACTTTTCTAGAATATTGGAGAATCCTCTAGGCTCTAGAATCTTCAAATTTCCCTCTGAAATTTGTTAAAATTCTCTAGAGTCTTATAAAATACTTTATAATTTTATATACCTTAAGTTTTGAACGTTCAAATGAAACGAATATTTTTTCTTAACTCTTTATCTTGCAATATTGTTCCAACTTCAAAATAAAGGGAAACATGATGAGCTTTTTTTCGTTACATTAGTTTCTTTATTAATAAACCAATATTTTAGACCAAATTTGAGTTTAAAATGAAATCAAATAAAAATTTCGTTCATTTGAACGTTCCGAACTTCAGGCATATTGCAATTTTTGAGACTAGAAGATTTTATGAAGATGTGCCTGAAGTTCTGAACGTTCAAATGAGAACGAAATGTTTATTTGACTTCATTTTAAGCTCAAATTTGTTCCAAAATATTGTTTTATTAATAAAGAAACTAATGTAATAATAAAAACGCTCACGATTCTTCTTTTTATTTTGGAGTTGGAACAATATTTAAAGATTTTGAGTTGAGAAAAAATTTTTCGTTCATGACTTCAGGTACATTTTATGAAGTGCCCTAGATCTAGACTCTTTCAGCTATATCCAGATTCCTCCAGTCTTCTAAAATTATCTAGAATCTTCAAAAATTCCCAAAAAATATTTTAGACTGCTTCAAAATCTTCTAATTTTTTTCAGAATCTTCTAATAAATTCCTTTATAGAATTGTCTAATACCTTATAGAACCTTCCAGGATCTTCGAGATTCTTCTAGAATTATATGCCTAAAAAATATCCCTATTTTTAGAAAAACTCCTCTATTTTTGGTAAAAAAAGTCCCCTATTCTAGAAAAAATAAGGGTTGGGATCGCTGTAATCGGCTTATGTAATTTAAACGTGGCAAATAGATTTAAAGTATCCTATTATCTGTGAATTAATTCCTCCAGTGAAGATTAAGTTATTTATGATACAATGTTTAAATTCTCTTGATATTTTCCCCATATTTTTTCTTGCCAGTTTACGTTTTTGCACACATATTAATGCAGTGGAACGAAAGTCTAAAAGAAAATACAAAACATTCTAGTCGTTTAATATTATCCATTTGTAATAAAGTCCCATCATCTTGTACAGTGAAATAAGGCCATAAAGCATATATATTATTCTTTAGCGAACTAAGGCCGTAAAAGACGGTTATCACCAGACATAAAATTCTTTTCTAAAAGAATAAGCAGTCACATGATTCAGTCATATAAATTTTAAACTATCAACTACAACGACCTAACTCTAATTATTATTATAAATTACCTCAAATAAATAGACCATAATTTATACAAGTTTCTCATTGATATTATAGTGAAGATAAATTATGGACGAAATTTGTCTCTCTTGTTTTTTATGATCGAAAGTTCTTATCCTGCTAAATAAAATCGATTAGTGAATGTTCTTTGAGAGTTGATGCGTAACTCTTTGTCAATTATACTAGAAAATGTGCATTCAAGACGCATTCAGAGAGGTTTGGAGGACAAAACCTTTTAACGAAACGGGCTTTGTAATTCCGTTCTTTCAAAGAACTCGTAAAAGAGCTTCGATGGTTAAAAGCAGCCGAACGGATTGGTTTTCGCAGTAAAGCCCGAAGTGCTTCGCGATATCCATTCTCGGTACTCAAGAGTACTCAAAAGAGTTTCCACGACGAATCTACCGAAGACTTACGTTCACGAACGTCGCCTTCTTTTTTCCTGTTAACTTTTTCGTTTTTACTGTCCTTTTTAACATTAACTTTCATCGTTGGAGGATTCTCAAGGTCGTGTGGTACTATCTCTGCATCTCAATAATTCCAGAACGATTCCGGAAATAGGAGTCTTGGTATAAGCAGAGCTTCAATTTTATTGCGCGTAAAATTCCAGTTTTAAGTTTTCTAGTCGACATTTTTTAATGGAATGGCTCTTTGCAAAGAGCTTTTTTACGATTTAGGCGGTTATTTTGTTAACTGGTATTCTTTGTTTTTTCACACCGTAAAAAAACATACTACCCTTCATAATTCAATGGCCACCTGATTTTTAACGATTACTTCAATTATCTTAATTCTAATAATAAAATTCTTGGTTTCTTAAATAGGTCGAAATTCTGCATAAAATGAATCCAGGATGAAGTAATTTTGTCAATTCGGTAAGAAGGTATTGAAAAAATAGTGCAAAGATTAATATTTTGTAACACTCACTTTATTTTTATAATATTATTTTACAAGTTAAATGCGGGAATGTCTCAGAATTGATGAATAAATCAATTTAATAAAAAATAAAAAAAAATTAATATCATTACACCATAATTAATAAATGTTTAAAATAAAATTCACGAAAATCAGAAAAGA
>JBAGKK010420344.1:0-17975 GCA_037177015.1 Euceroptres primus
ACAAAAGTTTATCCAAATCACTTTTTCCAAAAAAATGTTAATTTTCAGACATATAGCATTTACAAGATTCAAAAAAATAAAGGAAAATTGAAATTTTAAGCCAAACAACGCACTGTATGAAAAAAGTCTGAAGGAGAAAAACGTTGCCTTTTTAAAGGCCTAGAAGACTGGCATAAATTTTTTTCAATTATTACGAAAAATCAAAAATTCAAATTTTGAGCATTATCTAAATTTTGGAAACCATTTATTTTCTCAATTTCAAACTTATGACATTTTTCCGGCAAAAGAAGTTTCACAGAGAAATAAAATTTTTAAAATTTCTCAGAAAAATAAAATATAAAAATTTCAAAGGAAATAATGCAGAATATGAAAAAGTCGAGAGAACAACATTTTTCCCTTCCGAGTGGCCTACAAGACAGATCGTAATAATTCTGAATAGGTTAAAGAAAAAATGAAGACTCAAATTTTGAGAAAAATAACGCGAAACAAAAAAAAAGTCGACAGAACAAAATTATTGCTTTCAGAAGAACCTACAGAACTTCTGCTAACTATTTTTTTACAGGACTCATTGATCGGACTCATTTACAGGACTTAGTAATCGAAAACTTGCATTGTGAAAATTTGGAAAATCACAAAAGAACTCCAATGGATTTTTTTTAAATTTTTTTAAAATTATTTTTAGATTATTTTTAGATTATTGTTCTTTTTGTTTAATTTTATTAACAATTTGAATAATAATATTAATATTGATATCATTAATTAAATTAAATTTTATTAAATTATATATTTCACATTTTATCATGATAATATTAATATTAATTTTAACTTTTAGTTCTATTAATTATTTTATATTTTTTTTTAGATTAGAATAATTCCTACATTATTTCTTATTATTGGATGAGGGCTCGAATTTGTAGGAATTGAAGCAAGTATTTATATATTAATATTTACTTTATTTGCTACCTTACCTGTAATTATTATTTCATTGAAAATTTATAATAATATTAATATTTTAAATATAATTTATTAAATAATATAAATTTAATTAATAATTTATATATATATATATATATATATTTCATATCTATATTATACAATAATATAATATAATACAATTTAAAAGATTTTTATATAATATAATAATATATATTACTGAATCGAACATTAATCAAACAATAAAAACTACTTTGTTGTATTGAAATACTAGAACCATTCTATCAATTAAGAATTATAACGGAAAATTATAAATAATTGAATGCAATTACTGTTCCTCACCCCAAACTCATTTTCGAAATTCTCTCTCGTAAAAAAATCCATTTCTCCAAAGACATTCAATATTTTATAAACTGTGTTCGCAAATTTGTTTAATTTTCATAGATTGTCATTACGTAAGTAGTTTTTGTCTGATAAGCGTATGACCCGACTTGTTTCAAAATAATTTCAGCAATCTCATCTTTGGATCGGGGCCTCGAAAAATTTCGACCCATCACTGATCAGTTTCTCGCAAGTGTGATCGCTTCATGACGTTAATATATAAGAGCTATTCGAACAAGTAGACTCAGCGTGTAGCGTGCATCAGCTTGCGTAAACGAATACCGTTATATATGGATTAGTTATAGTTATATGTAGGATATTATATGTGTATGTATTTGTATTCGAGATTAGGCATTATAAGACTTGTGTATAAATATATATGACTTTTCGCCGACTACACACATTCAACACGTAAACAAAGACGTATCCATTTTTTTTTCGAATCGGCAACACTTGACTGTTTACGAAAATGTGGAGGAATACTTTGTTAAAATTTCATAAACTGCTTTAGGATCTTTGACGCATGAGTTCACGAAACTGTTGACTGCAACTTTGTTAAAATTTCACAAACCGCTTTCGGAACTTTGATACATAAGTGCTATACCAGTTCTTTTACTTTTTATTCAAATTTTCACAAACAGTCATTTCATCTTTTGATATGTAGTTTCCGAGATTTTAGATTTTGCGGTTTAGGATTTTTGAAATACGTTTTTTTAATATTCGTCAATTTATCTCATATTTTAACAAAATTGCGTATCAAACTTTACAAAGCTAACTCTTCCAATTTCTGACAAATTTTAGCTCTGTCCAAAAGTAATACTCTAGTTTATTAAAATTTCGCAAACTTTTTCCATTTTTTGGATGTTATTTTTTCCGTGCATCTTCGTCCAGGTCCCAAACCAGTATCCGACACTCTTCGGCAATGTTCGGTTCGATTTCGCGGCAAATTTGAATTCGCTAATATCGGAATGTAATTGTTTATTACAATTTCTATATTTTTAATTATCTTTTTATATTAGCAAAATTGTTTTTAAATTCTTAAAATATGAGATCTAAAGACAGAAGAAATATATTTATAATTAATATAGTACCGGCCAGGAATATCGTGACACCTGTTTTTTTGTGAGATGCATAAGTTCTCATAATTTTTATAATCTACGAGATAAAATTTGTTCCACAAAATAATACGAAAGCTATCAAAATTCTGCGTAAAATAAGCCCAAGGTGAAGTGATTTTGTTCATTCTGTAAAAAACTAATGCAAAAAAAACCATATTTTGATTTATCCTAAAAATTGCAATAACTTACGAAATAGATAACATTTTTTAATCTCCTTAAGTTCATTTTAAAGTTAAGTCTCCATAGAGTTTCATGAATGTATAAAGAGAACTCTCTAATTTTTTTCCTCGATTTCGCCAAAAACTGAAGTTGGCACAGAAAAGTTGTAAAATTTCAATAACATATAATTATTTATAGAAATATATTTAAAATCAGTCTATATTACATTTTAATAAATTTTTGTAGAATACACAGGAATATTAATTTCTATATTTTAACAAATTAATTTTTCAGAGTTTTCGCTTTATTAAAAATTTTACAACTTTTTTGTTCCAAGTTCAGTTTTTGGCAAAATCGAGAGAAAAAATTAGAGAGTTATCTTCATACATTCAAGAAATTCGATGGAGGTTTATCTTTAAAATGAGCTTAAGGACATTAAAAAATGTTAATTATTTCATAAGTTATTGCAAGTTTCCGTAAAAGTAGAAAAATGCTCTATTTTTGCATTAGTTTCTTACAGAATGAACAAAATCACTACACCTGGGGCTTATTTTACGCGAAATTTTGATGGGTTTCGTATTATTTTGTGGAAAAAATTTTATCTCGTAGATTATAAAAATTATGAGAACTTATGCATCTCACAAAAACAGGTGTCCTCATATTTTTGGCCGGTACTGTACGTAATAAGTAAAGTAAAATAATTTTGCTTTTAACTGAAGCTTTAAAGTTTTTGAGTGTATATTACGCAACAAGAAAATCATAAACAATATAATAATTGGGATTATTAGTACATGGGCAAGTAAGTGAAAAATAAATTTATAAAATAAAAATAAAGTTTTTTATTGTGCACATGTTTCATTATATGCAATAATTGATGTTTTATATATACAATTTAATTAAGACAAAAAATTGTAATTGTAAATTAATACTGTCCTCATTATTTTTTGAAGTTTAATATGTCAACGAGTAGACAATTTTCTGTTAATTGAAAGAGAAAATAGAGTTTGAAAATGTAAATTATTTGATCTGAAAATGAATTAATGTTATTAGTAATCATACATTATTTTTCTACTTGCGTAAATTATGAGTTATCATTGCATTCACAATAATAGATTATGTGCACATAAGCAAAGAAGCATTTTTACTGGTAGGAGTAATAAAAAATATGCAGGTGTTTTAAAGCCAAGAAACCACAATTTAAAAAAAAATAGTAACAAAGTTAAAACAAATGTAAATACTTATACAGAAGCCAACAAACTCTTTTTGGTTACTAGCAATAGTGCACGTCTTAATGTGGAGCAATAACGTTAAAAACAGAGATTAGTAAAACAAAATAAACAAATGTAGCTAACTTAAAGTATATAAATGCTTCTTTTTTGTTCTTTTTAAAAGACTATAAACACTAACACACTTGCATTTTATTTAACAATATAAAAGATCTCTTTTTAAGCTTTTACAGATTTTATAGCTACTTTTATAGTGGCTTTTATAGCCATTAATAGCAATATCGCTACGCAAAACAATTGTGAAATTAAAATGCATTAAAACTAATCGTTACACATACTGAAAGATCTCTTAAAATTATTGTCAAACGCCATATGTTCTGTAAGACTTCGAAACTAACACTGTCTTTTTATTGACCTTTCTAAATAATCTGACGTCATATAAAAAAACATTATAAAAAACATTATAACTCAATTTAAAAACAAAATTAGGCTAAAGGGTACCTCAGAGTTCGCATCCAGAGGCTGAACCCTCTCGGTTGGGGGTGTATTGTTTCGCATGAGGCGACTGCTCGAAGTACAGTTCATTTCAAAGTCTCAAGTATTTGAGATAACTACCGATGAAGGTACATATAGAAATGGTACGATTTAGAATCAGACATATCAATGAGTGCAAAAGAGAGGTTCTTAAGCCTTGTCATGTTTGTGTCTCATCCACACTCATGCTTTCCTATGACTGAATATACATATATCCAGATCCACGGGAATAGATCTGAAGAGGAAAGAAAAACACTCTCTAACAACATCTATATTAGCAATACATATATTCAACGTAAAAGAGTACTTTACGAGATATGAATTTCTTCATTAATATTGTGCGTTTTTCAGGGAAAGACAAAGCGATGATAAATTTTCATTGTTGCAAAAAAATCGCGCTCGGGTGTTTGCTATTGGATTCTCAAATTGGATAGTTCAAAGTATTAGAAAACATTTTTTTTTATTTCAGAATCCAAAAATGACAAAGGGGTGGTTGAGCACTTTCTTTTTTTTAAACAGTATACCACGAGAGCCGAAAAATCATGTCAAAGTTAAGATTTTGAGGTTAGAGTGGAATATATATATATATATACACACACACAGTCATAGGGAAGCGTGAGTATGGGTGAGACACAAATAGGACAAGGCATAAGAACGTCTCTTTTGCACTCATTGATATTCCTGATTCTAAATCGTACTATTTCTATATGTACCTTCATCGGTAGTTATTTCAAATACTTGAGAGTTTGAAACGAAGCGAAAAAATACACCCCCAACCGAGAGGGTTCAGCTTCTGGATGCGAATCCTGAGGTACCCTTTAGCCCAAAATTATTTTACTTTATTTATTACCTATTATTTATAAATATATTTCTCTTGTCTGTAGATCTCATACTCTGAGCATTTAAAAACAAGATAGCTAAGTTATAAAGATAATTAAAAATATAGAAATTGTAATAACCAATTATATTTTGATATTAGCGACTTCAAATTTGCAGCGAAATCCAACCGAACATTGCCGAAGAGTGTCGGAAACTGGTTCGGGGCCCGGACGAAGATGACTGCCGGCGCCTTCTAAGCGTGACAACCTCAGGATATTGAGATTGTTCAAATTTTACGCATGTTTTAAGGGACCAGAAATGAAGCTTTTCAGTGCTAGGCTGTTTGTGATTTTTAAGTTTTTTCTTCGACCCACCCTAAGGTATAACCTTTAGAAAAGCGTAAATAAATGAAATTCTAGAGAATTTTCTGTTAAAAGTAACTTCTTTCTTAAATTCCTTACATAAAATAGCGAACGGTCTACAGTGTTTACACGCTCTACACTGCAGATGCGCGAATCAAGAATGTACCTGTCTTTTTCTGTGCATTTAAGTACTCAGGGATTTTTCACAATTTTTTTTAGTACACTAAAATAATAGCTGTAGAGTCAACAGGTATTATTTTAGTTTACTAAAAAAAAAATAGTGAAAAATCTTTAAGTACTTAAATACACAGAAAAAGACAGGCACATTCTTGATTTAATTGAACAAACAAATAATGCACAATTTTCAAAGTTACTTGAAATCCCTTTTGAACAAAAAAAAAAAAAGACAAGTCGAGACAAAATTTGAACTACATTCATAAAATTTAGTACAAGGAGTTCAATTAATTACTCAATAAAATACCAAGTTTGAACAAAAATAAGAAGTATCATTGTTTTTTGGACATGCTTCGGAAATTATAACCATTAGCTCCACTTTTGAAAAATTAACTGACCGTCATTGCGAACTTAAGTCGCTTTTTGCATATGTCGCATTAATGTGCCATCAAATTACAACGGGTTTGAACTGTTCTATGACCTTGTAATTATGTTATTATCTAATTGATACATTGCAAATCGTGTAGACATTCAGAGTAATTTTAACAATGTAAATTCATGATGCTGCGACAGTTTGTGCCCTTCATTACTGTGGAATTACATATTTTTGTGCAATAGTTTAATGTTATAATTAATTGATTGTTACGACTATTATTGTGTTATAATTGTTATGTAATGTTAATTATAAAATTATATAATTAATACATGTCATACAGGAATAAATGTATAATCAAAACAGTATAATCGCACGAATTGAAATGTCGGATGAATTATAAATAGGTTACGATCGATAAGTGCCCCAGAACAGGCAGGCCTGTAGCGACACCTAGTCTGCCATATTTTCTATATCTCTCTATTGCATAAACATAAATGATTGCTTTTTGGTTTCCTTTGCTGGTTCTCTCATCCTGCTTCTCTCGATTCCAACAACGAACCCCGAGATACTTATACTATGTAGTCTAGCTCTTGAAACATTTTTTGCCCTCGAACCACGATTTTAAGAAAGAATGTACTAGTCATTCGCATTCACAATTTTTTATAATTAACAACCAACTGAGATTACCGATTTAAAAGATATTTCAATTAGATGCTGAGTTTACGAATTTACAACATTTTGTCATTTTCTATATAACACTAGGGGAGAGTTTGGCACAACACGGGCTACCTAACGAAAGTTAGGTAACCATAGTTTCGAGGAAAAAAAACTAATAAAATTGAAAATATGTGATAATACGCGAAAATTATTCAAGGATTAATATATTCCCTTAAATGCATATTTTCGACATACACAATTCATGTTATAGATCTGTTGATTTTTTTTATTTTGTAGGTTTAAAAATTTTAATTAAAATAGATGTTTCAAAAAGTTGTGAATTATTATTATCAGGAGGAATGTTATTAAATCTAATAAATCTGAGGTTTTTTTGGCCAAAATTTCAACTAATATAGGAAGAAGTAAGTATTATAAGTAAAAGGTTTTATAGTTGTGAATTTTGTGAAAAAATATCCTCTTGCCCTCTCCTGGGTTTTAATCATTTTCAGCGAGGGGTTTTCAAATACTAAAACCACAATAGTATTCGACAAAGAAATTTCAATGATTGGAAAACGTCGGCATAAGGGCCTCTTAAAAGGATCGACCTTATCAATTGTCGCGTCGTCCTTGCATCCCATCGTCAGTGTCGTTCACGAACTGGTACAACTCTTCACTATTCGACTATTTCACTGCCATTGCTTTGCCAAACGGATGAATTAAAAGTAGCACATTTTTTAACTGAACGACCCAATTCAGAATCAATTACACACTAGGGTGGGTCCAAACAAAATATTTGAAATCAAAAACAGCCTAGCACTGAAAAGCTTCAATTTGAGTCCCTTATAACATGTTTAAATTTGAAATAGATTAAAGAATATAACCTTATTTAAATTGGTTATTATTTACCTCGGACCTTGGAGGTGAAAAAATAGCGTCAATAATAGAAAACGCAAAGCTTTCAAAACAATTATCTAAGTAAATTAAATTAGCTGTGAATTCGATTTCGGGTGTTTTCCCGGAGTCTATATTATGAGCACTAAAAAAATTTCTTCCTCGTTATGATGAAGTAGCAAATAGATAATTTCCTCCCTCATAGAGGAAGCGTTAATTATTTTAATAAAATAATAAATTTCATTTTTTAAAATAATATAAATGATTAAAATGTTCATAATCTTCAATAAAATGTAGTAGTATTATAGGTCAGTCGATTCCTTTAGAGTCAGGGAATCTATTTTTCTCGTGCATCAACTTTGAATTGTTATAATGATAAAAATTTTTATTATAAAAACCGATTTTTCAAGTATTACAAAAGTGCTAGAATAAAATCCAATAGATATTTTTCGAAATCCTTGTGTTCGATTTGAGATATTAGTGGCAAAAATAAGCCATCCAAATTTCATCAATTTATCTGCAACCGTTCTCAAGTTATCGTGTTCACCACACACACGCACACACACACACACACACACACACACACACACACACACACACACACACACACACCGAACATTGTATTACACATTTATCAACTGACGAACTTTTAATGAAGTGAATTTAAAAATTTTCAAAAATGTAACCATTACAAAGCTTTCTCTATGAGGAAGCAAAAATTATTAAAACTTGGCCAGAGATTATTACTAAAAACAGAAAACATCTTGCCAAGTATGAATAATTTTTTTCTTTTCTTTTTTTTAATTCATTAATTTTTCATTTACTTAGATAATAATAACTAATTTTAATAAGGTTATATTCTTTGATATTACTTGGTACTGATAGCTTTTTACTTGGCGAAGATTTTTGCATCTGAGATGTTTTTGGTGAGATTTCACTTTTCTTGAATTAAAATTTTCGTAAAATAATTTATAAATCGACATTTCCTGAAATATGCATCGAGAAACTAATCTGACAAAATTCTTTTTAAATATTGGTGTCAATGGGTTCACTAGTGTAGACTGGTAGGTCTGTCTAATTAATGATTTTTCAGTTTCAGAATCTGCTAAATTCAGTTTTCAAAATATGGATAATCTGTATGCGCAGAACTTATTTTTTAGCGATTTTTTATTGATTCCAAAAAGTTGGATACGAATTGGTGAAGAATTGAAAATAAGAAATTCAGGATCGAGTCATTTTTCTCCATTTTTTTAGGTAAATTCTGAATGCGAGAAAGTTTCCAGAGGCTCAAAAAAATGTTAAGATAATTTGCAAAACTTTTAATAGTAGTTTGTGTGGCATGACTGTAAAGTAAGAGTTTTTAAGTTAGAATGAGGGTTTTAGCGCGAGCCCGAGGAGAGCTGAGGTGAGCCGATAGCGAACCGGAGGGCGAGTGCTGAAATCATCCTAACCTGAACCCTTACTCTACAAGGTGCGCCCCATACACAGTGTGTCCCAAAAGTTCTCGAACTTCTGTGACAAGAACGATACTGTCAGTGCCATCTATGTGATAGTGGCCACATTATCTTCGAAGAAGCCTATTTTATAATAGAGCAAGCATCAAGTTCTGTGTTAAATTGGGCAATACGTTTACGGAAACGCTTGACACGTTGCGGAAAGCTTACGGAAATCAAGTACTTTCATGCGTAGCAGTGTGCGATTGGTTTAAAAGGTTTAAGGAGGGCAGAGAATCGCTGGATGACGATGAGCGCAGTGGACGGCCAGCGTCGAATCGTACGGATGAATCGGTCGAAAAAATTCGAGAACTGATAAAGAGGGACCGTTGTATGTCCGTGAGACTCATTGAAGATGTCACAGGTATTAGCAAATCACAAGTGCATCGCATATTAAATGAAGATTTGAAGCTACGGAAGGTCTTTGAGCGATTTGTTCCACACAGTTTGAGCGAAGACCAAAAGTATGCCCGAGTTTTGCACCTCAAGACACCATTTCAACCGCCGATAACGACCCGAACTTTTTGAAAACAATCGTGGCCGATAATGAAACATGATGTTTCCAATACGAACCACTTAAAAAGCGACAGAGTGCAGTTTGGAAAATCCCAGAAGACTCACCACCAAGAAAAGTGTGCCTGCAAAAATCAAAAGTCAAGACCATGCTCATCACTTTCTTTGATTCGGAAGGGATCATTCATAAGGAGTTTGTTCCCGAAGGCTCCACGGTAAATGGGCAATACTAACTAGGCGTGTGATGCAACGTTTTCTGACCAGAATTCGTAGGGTTTCACCTCAATACAAAGCGCAAGGCAGCTGGTCGCTCCTCCACGACAATCCTCCGGATCACAAGTGCATTGCCGTGGACAATTTTCTGGCTTCAAAATCGGTCCAAGCCCTTAACCATCCTGCGTACTCACCAGATATGTCACCATGTGATTACTTTTTGTTCCCCAAACTCAAAATGCAATGGAAAGGATTGCGATTTGATACGATTTAGGAGATCGAGGCACTTAGGACCATCACAAAGGGGGACGATTAGCGTTGTTTTCAATAGCTTTATGATCGTTCTAAAGACTGTATTTCTTCGAAAGGGATGTATTTTGAATAATTATAAGCAAAATATTGTGAGCATTAAATTACACGGTGAGATTTAATAAAAGTTCCGGAACTTTTGGGACACACCGTGTAGAATATTTTTTGCAGCACAGGTATGAAAAAAGTCATTTTTTATGCCTCTTTTCCATTCGTGAAGTGTTACTTTATAGAGCTAACTTCACAATGCCTTAAATAGTAGTTTATGTGGCATGCCTGTAAAGTAAGTGTTTTTAGGTTTGGATGAGGGTTTCAGCGCAAGCCCGAGGAGAGCTGAAGCAAGCCGGAGGGCGAGCGCTGGAATCATCCTAACCTGAACACTTACTTTACAGGTGCGCCCCATACAGTATTTTTTGCGGCACAAGTATGAAAAAAGTCGCTTTTTTGAAGTCTGTTTGCTCTCCGTCAAGTGGTAATTTATAGAACTAACTTGACACTACCTTAAAAAGACTTTTTACGGCATATGCATGAAAAAGTCGCTTTTTAAAGCCTGTTTACTGTCCGTAAAGTGACAATACACAAAACACTAACTTTACAGGCATGCCAAATAAACTACTATTGACGGCAGTACTGAGATGCACACTCTGCAATGCGCATCAGAACTACTGTATGAATACTTGTTAGGGCAGTTGTGATAAAGTGTCACTTTACAGACAGCAAGCAGGCTTCAAAAAGCGACTTTTTCATGCCTATTCCGTAAAAAAGACTTTTGACGGTAGTTCTGAGATGCGCCCTCTGCACTTCGCAGCAGAACTGGCGTATAAAGTCTTTTTAGGGCAGTTGTGAAGATTGATGTATGAAGTGTTACTTTACGGATAGCAAATAGGCTTCAAAAAGCGACTTTTTCAAGCCTATACCGTACAAAAATTATTTGAGATTTCTGAGGTTTATAAAAATGAGATTTCCTCCTAGAAAAACTCGAAATATTAAAATTTGACAATATTTTTAAAAATTGGACATATTATGTAGATTACGAAAAAAAATTAATATTTGCGATTTTAAAACTCCAAGAATAACAATTTTTTAAAACTTATTTTAGCGCCGTGGAATCTCAGGATATTGATCAATCTATTTCAAGTTTTACACACGTTATAAGGGCTTCAAAATGAAGCTTTTGAGTGAAAATAAAAAAAAATAATATAACATTTTAAGATAAATGTTCCAATGAACGGGAGTGATCTTACTATTACAATTTCCAAAGTCCAAATACAACAAAAATGCAGTGAAAAAAAAACAGTGAATATTAAAAAGCTGTTCAATCTAGTATTAATTATGTAAAAATTGATTAAGAAAAACATGAAAATCGCTACATTTCAGATAGTGAAACAATGACTCTTTGTCAGACGACGCCAATTTATTATGGGAATATTAGAAGCAGATAGTTAATGAAGTAATCGACTTCAAATATTTTAATTTCTTCGAGTTTAATAAGTTAAATATTAATATTTCATATAGTTTCGACTTTTCTATAATTCTATTTTCACCTTGGTTTCACTTTCATTTTCTGTAAATCTGACAAAATGTTCTGTAAATCTCTAACAGCTTTTCAGTAAATAACAAGTCTTGAAATAACAATTCTTGTTATTTCAAGACCAAAAAATTTTTTCATGAAATCTTAGTTATCAGAAAAAATAGTTCGGAGCAACTAAATTTGTACCCGTATAGCAATAATGCCAATAAAATATTTTTATCCTGTCTAAATGATTTTGAAAAATAGTAGAATAATAATATATGGGCGATTCTCTCGAACCTTTGACTGTCATGTTCCCCGCGTTTTATCCTAATTTTTAATAAAAATCAGTACATGTCAAATGATGGTTACTCTTCAGAATTTCGCAAACAACAGATTTCAAAAGATTTCACGTCATTAAATTTTTTTGTACGTTTGTATTTATGAAAAAAACACTGAATATGTCGACTCCACGACTTGTCCTTTTTACAAAATCTTTTACATTTCAAGTGATTTCTCATGTTATAAACAATTCAATAACATATTTCGCTTCGAGAAGCATAAAAGAACATGATAAAAAGCATATTATATCTGCGTACGTTAAATTATTTATAATCAAAGTATGCCCCTTACTTTTTGAGTCGACTCCACAATAGATCTAATTTAAACCAAAAAAAACCTGATAAAACAATACAAATGATATTTTTATAAAATGATATCCAAAGTTTATAGCTTACTTTACATATTCTTTACATATACTTTACATATTCTTACATATACTTTACAACTTTTATATTTAGTTTACTTTATATTTAGTTCCTTTTTCATATGTAATAAAGGGCGTTGCCCGTTGAATGTTTAAATAAATAAATATTCCCTTATGGCTTGTGCCGGTTTTATTAGCTTAAATTATATTTACATTCAGAAATGTATGAAAATAAACTGTGAACGAAATTGAACGTCGCTCCACCAATCCATGCTGTACAACTTAAAATTTCATTATTTAAAAAAAATAAGTTGTCTACAATATTGTCTCGGTGTCCTCTGGAAACGAAAAAAAGTTGAAGAAAAATTGATTATTACACTTTTAATCTGCAGGTTTAACCATTTTTCATAACCAAAATTGTCCACTCCACAAAAATTTAACTTTTCAAGCAGCTTGAATATGGTCATAGTCGAAAATTTTTCAAAATAATAATCGTTCACTGTCTTTCACTGATCCAAGAATCTTTTAACTTATCAATTTGTTTTCGTAATAACTTTCTTAATTCTCGTAATTATTGAACAATTATTGAAGATAGAAAATTGTTAGAAATGTTCTACAAATTCACCTTTTGCTCTATATTAGGTACTACCATGTTTTAATAAAATAAATTATTGGAATATATTTTTATTCGAAATTCAGTTTCTCATAGTCGCAACAAGTCACCGTAAATCACTTGTTTTTAAATTGCTATCTTTCAATTTACATATGTATTTTGAAATATTTATAATAATCACTGGCATGGAATTTAACAATGTTCGGAGTCAAATTATTAGCTTTGAAGGATTCAAGAAGCTGTATACAAAAAATAACAGACATTCCAGCCTTTTTTTTAAACATTTATTTTTAATCTCAAAAATCAAAGGTTCCAGAGAATAGCCCATATGCGCAAGACTGAATTTAAAATAATGTTTATTGACCTTGAACAACAAGAAAATATCTAACAACGACATATTTCTTTTTATTACTTAATAAAATCAATTTTTTGAAAAGCCTCTTTCGCGTACCATTTAGAAGCACTGAAAGGAAGCTTTCGCGAGCACGTACCCGATGCGCATGCGCACAGTGTGCCAAGTTCTCACACTGCGAGAAAATTTTTTTTACACTACGAGCATGCGCAACGGGTACGTGTTAGCAGAAGCCTCCTTTCGGTCCCTATAGACTCTAGATGGTACGCGAAGGAGGACTTTCCATGGAGTTATTGCAAAAAATAGTGTTCGATACTAGTCTGCGAAGGCGGCAAAGCCGCACTCGTGTGAAGGCGCAGCACGAGCCCGAAGGTCCATCTTCGGGCTCGTGCTGCGCCTTCCCACTCGTGCGGGTATTGCCGCCTTCGGGCACTTGTATCGAAAAATACTATTTTGAGACTGGATGAAGTTAAAAGTTTTGTTTGTAACTATACTAAATTACATTGAAATTCAACAAATTTATAGACTAGCTAACAAATTTTGTAATGGGTTCTTTATTTTACTGTACAGGTACAAATGTAGGTTCACTAAACAATTCTTTAAACTTCATCTAAACAATGAAAATTTATTTAAACCTGAAATAAAAAGAAATATGTCATTTCTAGATATTTTATTGTTTTCCAAAGTCAATAAATATTATTTTAATTTCAATTTTTTATACAGTAAGGTCGTTTTCCAAGCAGTCATAGGGGATATAATGTATAGTTTTAAAGGACTATGCTATAGGAGAAGATGTACCAGGAAAAGGGCTTTAGCGCTCCAGTCCGCCATTTTGGATATCCTTGTTTTTTCTCAGGGCAATACACTGAACCTGAGCACCCTCATCGAGTTGGACTTCGGTGCTTTCATTGTTTCCAACGTTCTCGAAATTTATCTCTCAGGTGCCAGGCGGGTTCCATGGCACAGTAGCCGCAGCGTACCTCAATGCAAAGCAAAGTGAGCTTCTTGAAACTGCTGCATTCGGCAGTCTCCCTAGCTAGATGTACAGTCAAAGTCATGTATAACTTTCTGCGCAGGAGAAAAAAAAATTAGCTTTCGCTATGGTTTCTTTTCTTTGCGCAGGAAGGCATACCTGACTTTAATTGTACCCCCGGTTCAGTAGAAGAGGCGCCGCTCTTGCGAGCCATCCTGACACTATGCCGGAGTAGAATGGGGAGGGTGGAGCCATCTTTTAGAGATCATCGAGTTAGGTGACCACAGTCAGCGCATTGCCTTGGTGTGTAATGTATATTGTAAGTGTGTGTTCATTACTCGAAAATGACCAGCAAGCCTCTCAAAGTCAACCAGTGACCCCCGAAGTAATGTACCCCTTGACATGAAGCCTCTTCCCTGGGAGGTCACTAACCTCTTTTGAGGGAACCTACAGTTTAAGAAGGTATATACGTAAAATCTTCTGAAAATTCAAGTTTTTATGTGAAGATATTGCGGAAAAACTGATCAACATATGTTATGAAAACTGGACGTTTAATTGCAAATCTTATGACAAGTATTTTGAAAGAAAAACAGTTCAAAACTTTTACAAAATGACGGTGTTACAGTCCATATAAAAAAGATCCTTTTTTCCGCAAAAGGTAAACGGTAGCCATCCCTCTGTCGACAAAAATGATCTGAATAACGGTTTTTTAGGTGATTTATTATCTACGCTTATCTGGTTATCGGGTGAACCTCAAGAGATTGCTTTAAAAAATAATTGACAAAATGGCGGGTAAATAATGAACAAAAAACGAGTTTTTTTGTTTATTTCGGCCGCCATTTTGTCAATTATTTTTTAAAAGAATTTTCAGAGGTTCACCTGACAGAGAACTAGTTTAGAGAGCATTTTAGACTGTATCTTCAACAATTTTCAAGATTTTCTAATCCAACACGGCCGAAAATATTAAAAAAATATGCGCCTATAAGAAAATAAAATAAGAATAAAATCGAAAATTTTACGTATATATCCCCTTAAGGTGGGTTCTAAACAATCTAAACCACCAGAGTCTCGGTACTGCCGTGCAAATGAAAATGAGCGTATCTACATTTTGGATAAGTCATCTGTCACTTTTCTGAATCTAAAATAAAATTGATAACTACCTTTCTTTCCGGTTAGGTTCATGAGCATCTATTTTATATTTCGTATTGCAAAATTCATGTTCATGAAACCTAAACTAAAAGAAAGGCATTTATGAGTTGAACTTGAGATTTGGGGAAGTGACAACAAGTGACTACTCCAAAACTCACATATGCTTATATTCATTTGTACGGCAGGGTAGAAGTACATAGAAAAATTTCCATTGGTTCCGGCACAGGGATTGAACCCCAGGCATCCTACTCACAACTCTGACGCGCTATCGCCTGAGCCACCGGGAGTCTATTACATGAAGGGTTCAGGCACAAAACCTCCCAAACGCAAAAATTTTCAAAATGTTTCTTTTGGCTTATGTTTACCGCGAGATTCTAACTTATATGCCTGAAAAAAGATTAGGTCAAATTCGAATTGAAAATGATCAATCGTTTCCAATCCTTGATTGTGGATTTTTTTGAATCCATAGAGTGAGATATGAAATGAGTGAAACATGGTGAAACATAGCATCAAATAAAAACAAATTTATTTATATTTTGTGCATCAAAAACACCCTAAGAGCATAAAATTCAAAACATTTAAGGGCTAATACTACTTTGGACAGGTGAAAATAAAGGCTCTTTTTTGGAATTTTTTGTAGGAAAATGAAACTTGACATTGAAAAACAGTTTTGAGGACTTCACTATGAAACTTTTAAATAATATTAGAGAATTTTGTTTTTGTTTTTTATACAAATATGGCGGCTGCAGAGCTGATGCCGTCGCATACACTTTTTTTCGAAGTCATCCGCGGCTAGCAGTAGAAATGACGTAGACTTTATTCTGGAACCAAAAATCGAGTTTTTTCATAAATTATATTAGATTATCTACAGAAGTACACATCTAAAAGCATAAACATACATTTTTGTAGAAATTATGACGATTTGTTCACAATTCTTTTTTCAAATCGTCATAATTTCTACAAAAATGTATGTCTATGCTTTTAGATATGTACTGCTGTGAATAATCTAATATAATTTATGAAAAAACTTGATTTTTTGTTTCCGCATAAAGTCTACGTCACTTCTACTGCTAGCGGCGGAGGACTTTGAAAAAAAGTGTATGCGACGTCATCAACTCTGCAGCCGTCATTTTTGTTTAAAAAATAAAATAAAAATTCTCTTATATTATTCAAAAGTTTCATAATAAAGTCCTCAAAACTGTTTTTCAATATCAATTTTCATTTTCCTACAAAAAATTTCCAAAAAGAGGCTTCATTTTCACCTGTCCAAAGTAGCATTACTACTTAATAGGATTTTACATGAAACTGCATTACATCATTGGTAAAATACTCGCTTAATTCAAATTCTATCCTTAAAAAAGTTAAACAGTGTTTTAGTTAATAATTATTAAATAAACGTTAAATAAAAATGTCGGAAAGTATGTTACTGAGTGGAATTGAAAATCATAACCTCTAATTCTTTCAGAAAGCATTGAAAATGTTTATGCTATACAAAATAAATGCACAATCAAGGATTCAGATACATTGAATAATTGCGTTTTCCAACTTTATGAGTGAAAATCTATCCTAATGATGTAAATTATTCAATCTAGTGTTTTAAACAGAGTTTTAGTTAATAATTATTGAATAAACGTTAAATAAAAATATCGGAAAGTATGTTATTGAGTGGAATTGAAAATCATAACCTCTAATTCTTTCAGAAAGTATTGAAAATGCTTATGCTATACAAAATAAATGCACAATTAAGGATTTAGATACGTTGAATAATTGCGTTTTCCACATTAGAATAATAAATCTCCAATCTGTTTTACTAAAAAGCTACGTAAACCTGACAGCACCATGTCATCAAATCATGATATCTCCTATTTCATAATTAAGGGCTCATTTAGGACTCATTTAATGCCCCATTGCCGAATTTTCGGTTCTTCATTTTTTTAAAAATATGCATGGTGCTGCCAGCTCATTTCCGGCTTGTTTAATAAGGGCTTGTTTAGGGCTCACTTTCTGTCCAACTATGGATTTTACTACTTAGCCCTTTATATAAAATATGCAACGCTGCTGCCAGTAGCACCACTCGAGGAGTCGGTTAAAAACTGATTATATTAAATTCCTCTTTTCACAGGAATTTCCGGCTCGAGATAACCCTTCCAACTACTGCTCTACCTTCAAAATTAAAAAAGGGCCAGGGCATTAATTTTCGGGGTACTGAGATTTGGAACAGCTGTATTAGGGTAATCGACCTTTCGATTTTATGAAGGATCGGGGCTCCATAAAACCCTAAGGGTCGTCACTAATCCCCTTCTACAATTCTCAAATTATTTACATTACTTATTCATATCAACATTATGCTTATCTTTTATGTCTTCACTTCTTTATTTTTCTTACTTATTATTTATACAGTACATCCCTTTGATACAAATTCTAAAAATGATGACGGTTTTTAGCTATCTGTTACCGTTTACGAGATACTTGATACTTATTTTAATTTTGAACTTTTTACATAATACAAATTTT
>JBAGKK010420550.1:0-17974 GCA_037177015.1 Euceroptres primus
TATATATATATATATATATTTACGTTTAATTTATTAAGCGATTTATGGTGAAAATGAAATTAAATGTTTTTAACTCGTTTACTTAAAAAAATGGTACACTTTCAAATTTAAAAGCATTTATATATTAATATAAATAATATATCTTTTTTCACTCATTAATCTTGTCAATCACTTTTTAATGAATTATTCCTTCCAATAATTATAAGTGTCTTCAATAATATCATCAATATATTCAATAAATAATTTTTCTTCAATTCTAACTTATTTTGATGCAATTTTTGAATTAATTTATTTATATATAATTTATTTATAATAAATTACATATAAATATATATTTTCCAGAGAGTAAATGTCTAGATGAATTAATAAAAAGGTATACCATAAGGCTAATTATTGTTTAAATATTATTAGTACTATTATTAATTAAATCATATTATCAATGTTCGGAATTCGTAACAATTACAATTGTTTATAAAATTAATTAATAACATTAGAAAAATATGAATTCAATTCAAACTGTTTTCAAAATACTCATCTCTATATTCAATTTTCCTAATGTCAGATTGCATGTTTTTATGAATTTGTTTGGATTATAAATTACAGCTGCTCTTATTGTTACTGAAAACTATGTTCTTCCTTTTATATTCATAAAAAGTATCAAGTTTTTAATGAATTTTAGTATTTTTGCTATACATAACAATGCAAAAACCGGGATACCTGATCGGAGCGCCATCTATTGGATTTATTTGAACTGCGATTGGGATCTGATGAACTCGAATACGCCACCTGGTGGCAAAATCGGAACGCCCTGAGAGCAGGTAGATTTTCACGGAAAGTATAGTCGAATATATGAAAATAATTTTTTTAAAGGTTTTACAGTGTTTTTTTTAACAGTGAAACCGAAAAAAGAGTGATAAATGAAAATTTACAAATAAAATAAATCAAACTTTATCAATTTAGTTTTCGCCACGAAATCAAGGTATAATTTTTCATAGTAGGGAACCATTCAAGTATTTCGCATGTTTTGAAACAAGTTTATTATAAATATTGTTTTTTTTTTCAGGCCTTTTCAAGTGTCAAAATGTGTTAAAATATTACTATTCATATGTTATCAAAGGTAAGTTCTTAATGGTACAAGTTTCTAAGGATTCAATTAATATATTTAATTTAGAAATTTTTGAAACAAATAATACTAAAAAAATAATTAATAGATTCTTGAATTTGTACAATTAAGTAAAATTAATCTGGATACTCTATCAAATTCAATTTTAAACGCTTCAAATTCCTTACTTTTCAACTAAGGAATTTGTAAAAAATTATTTGCAGTGAAATTTATCTTTTTAACAATTATAATTAAATATTTATCATTCTTGTTAAAAATTAAACTACTTGTTGAAATCTAAACTCTGTTGTAAAAAACTGTTGGTTAATTTTTAACAAAAGATTTTAACTTTAAACTTTAAATTTTGAAGTGAAACAGATCAATTTTTAACAAAAAGTGGAATAGTTCAATTTTCAGTTAAAAAATTAATCATCAACCAAGAAAAAAAAGAATTTTCAACAAAATATTTAAATTTTCTTTTAAGAAAAATTTAATTTTTAACAAAAAAAAAGGGGAATTTTTCACAAAATAATTAAATGTTGAACAAAAATTATGAATTTCCAAACAGGAATATTTGAATTTTAAACAAAAAAGATGAATTTTTAACTAAAAAATTACTTTTTTAACCAAAGACTTAAGCTTTTAATCAAATAGTTTAATTTTCAACTAAAATCATGATTTTTCAACTGAAATGGCGAATATTTAAGTGGAATAAATGAATTTTTAAACAAGAGGATTAATAACGTTAAAAAAAACATTTTTTCAGCAAATTACATTTATTTTCAAACTAATAGTTGAATTTTTGACTAAAAAATGTAAAAATGTAATAGATTCAACAGAAATATTTAAATTTCCAATTAAAAAAATTAATAAAGAAACGAATTTCTAACAAAATAATTCAATTTTCAATTTAAAAAATTAATTTTTTACCAAAAAAAATTTCTCTTACGAAAGAGTCAAACTTTCAACCAGGTAGTTGAATTTTCATAAAAAAGAAGAATTTTCAACGAAAATTGTAATAGTTGATATTCAAAGTAAAAATTATTTAAATTTTAAATAAACAACAGTTGAATTTAACCAAAAAATACTAATTTACTATCATGAAAGATTTTTCAGTCAAGAGGGAGAAAAAATTTCAAATTTTCAGTTAAAAAAACTAATTTTCAACAAAAAAAATAATTTAAAAAAAAAATTGAATTTTCAATTAAAATGATGAGCTTTTAACCAACAAAATTAATTTTTCTCAAAGACTCTAATTTTTAACCAATTAGTTGAATTTTCATCAAAAAAAGATGAATTTTCGACAAAAATTGTAATGTTGATCTTTCAACTGAAAAATATTTTAATTGTAAATAAAAAATAGCTGAATTCAATTAAAAGGTACAAATTTTACTAAATAAAAATTCTTAAATTTTCTATAAAAGTGTTAAATTTCCGAGCCAAAAATACAAATTTTCTACAAAACAGTTAAATTTTCAACTAAAAATGAATAATTTTCAACCAAAAATTTTCATTTTTACCTGGAAAAATTATTTTTTACAAAAAAAGGATACATTTTTAACAAAATACATAAAAATGTAACTAAATAGTAAATATTTCTAACAAATTTTTTATAAAATGAATTTTTAATTAAAATGATGAATTTTTAACCAAAAAAATTAATTTTTCACAAAAGAGTGTAATTTTTAACCAAGTAGCTGAATTTTCTCTTAAAAAAAGATGAACTTTTAACAAAAAATGTAATAGTTGATATTTCAACTAAAAATGATTTTAATTTTTAATCAGAAACAGTTGAATTCGACAAAAAAATGCGAATTTTCTACTTAGAAAGATTTTGCAGTCAAGAGGAAAAAAAAAATTCAAATTTTCAGTTATAAAAATTAATTTTCAACCAATAAAAAAAACGAATTTTCAATAAAATAATTTTTTAATTAATATAATGACTTTTTTATATAAAAAAATAATAATTTTCCACAAGAGTCGAAAAAAAGATGAATTTCCAACAAAAAATGTAATAGTTGATATTTCAATTTAAAACATTTTAATTTTAAATAAAAAACAGTTGAATTTAACATACGATAACATACGATATTTTCATAACAAATGCATGATTTCTGCCCATATTTGATTTAAAAACCTATTGCCACAAAAAAATTGCATGTAAGAAGAAATTATGGTCACGGAAATCAGTTTGATCAATATCAAAAATTTTGATCAATTTCTAAAATTTTGATAAACTTTTAAAATTTCCAAAAATTTTGTTAAACTTCGAAATTTTGATAAATTTATAAAATTTCGAATAATTATCAAAATTTTTCAAAATTTCGAAAAACTTTCAAAAAAATTCGAAAAATTTTAATAATTTTCAAGATTTTGATAAATTTCAAAAATGTTCAAAATTTCGAAAAATTTTAATAATTTTCAAAATTTTGATAAATTTTCAAAATTTCCAAATTTGGATGAATTTCAAAAAAATTTCGAAAAATTTTTAATAATTTTCAAAATTTCTAAAAATGTCCAAAATTTTAATAAATTCGAAAAATTGTGATAAATTTATAAAATTTCGAAAAATTATCAAAATTTTTCAAAATTTTAATAAATTTCAAAAATTCTCTCCCCCCCCCTCTCCCCCTCCCTCTCTCTCTCTTAAATAATTTCAAAAAATTTTAATAACTTTCAAAATTTTAATAAATTTCAAAATTTTTGAAAATTTTAATAAATTTCAAAATTTTTGAAAATTTTAATAAATTTCAAAAATTTTAATAAATTTCAATAATTTTAAAAATTTTGATAAATTTCAAAAATTTTGAAAATTTCGAAAAATTTTGATAAATTTCAAAAATGTTCCAAATTTCGAAAAATTTTCAAAATTTTAATAAATTACAAAATTTTAATAAATTCCAAGAATTTTGATAAATTTTCAAAATTTTGATACAAAATTTGCGAAATTTTGATATTTTTCGGATCAATAGGCAACCAAAATATCCTAAGAGTTTTTACATTATTCTGGAGGCTCATTATCACCAAATGCGAATTAAAAGTACTTTTAACTCCCTCGCTTAATAGGCATCAAAAAGGGCTGAAATCATGCATGTGCTATAAAAAATTTATTTCTACAAAGTAGTTAAATGCAGTAATATAAAGCTACTTTTACAAATAAAACACTGTTCTTTTAATTTCATATTACGAATTTAAAAAAAATTTAAGCACGTTTTTGAAAAAATTCCCTGACTTTAAACAACATTCCCAGAAATTTCCAGGTTTTTCCAGGTATTTATCAATTCCCTGACAATTCCAGGTTTTCCAGGTGAGTAGACGCCCTGTCCAGGTGAGTAAGACACCCTGCATGAGGTTTTTGAGAAATCTACCCATGGAGAATAGACATAAGGAGGCCAAAGTAATGTAACCGAAAAGTATGGCGCTGATGTAGCACGAGTATTAAATAGCAGCTCCCTATGTTGCCATTGAAACATTTTGCAGTATTTACGATTGCAGATCTCTGACGATTGTAATGTTATTACTATATTTTATCTTCAAAATTGCGATTTAAACCATTATCATTATCCACAATATGCCTCTAAACTAACCTTTTTATCATAAATCAAACTAAGTTTAATTATATGGTTGCGAACAGTAAGTATATAACTTTATCAGTTTTAAATCTTGTAAGCTTACACATCCCAGAACTGATCTTACACTTTCACTTAAATATAACAGTTTTTATGTTCCAATATTTTTACATCGCTTAATAAAATGTTTAAACTATTTAGGAATTTTGTATTTTTGTTTGAGCTTTGTGTTTATATTTACACGGACCATGAGGGCGGCCATTGATAAGCCTGCCACACTAGCGCCGCGCTCGAGAAAATCTAGCACTTCGATGCGTTATGTACATACGACAGAAAAATGCTCGTTTTTGGTGAAGTAAATGTCACGGAGTAATAATAAGGAGTCCCATCTCCATACATTCGTTTTGACAGTGGTAACTGCAACTTTATTGCCAGGCTCGACGTTTAGTGCCAGAATTTTTAAATGTTGAAGCATGCGCACTAAGATCTGCTATCTTCTTTTCTCCCGTGAGATGAGTGCAAGTGAGTGCCAATTGCTTTAATATCAGCGGGAAGGAAGGTTATGTTCGCGAAAATTATTGCTAAATACGTGATGATTATTTATCACGTTGTTTACTTCTGTGCTTTTAAATAAAAATAAGTAAACAAACCCTGTTCAAAACAAGATATATTTACGTACCGTGCTAGCTGTAAACATCGTAATGTTCTGAGTACTGATATTCCAGTATGATGTCCCATACTTTGGAACACAACACGCCATTGTTAAACACTTTTAAATGCTTTTAAACTTTGCATTAAAATGTCATAAAAAAGCACGTATTTAGCAATAATTTTCGCGAACATAACCTTCCTTCCAGCTGTCATTAAAGCAATGGCACTCACTTGCACTCATCTCACAGGAGAAAAGGAGATAGCAGATCTCAGTGCGCATGCTTCAACATTTAAAAATGCTGGCACTAAACGTCAAGCCTGGCAATAAAGTTGCAGTTACCACCGTCAAAACTCGATGCGGTTTCTACAGCATGATTGGTCTCCTTATTATTACTCCGTGGTAAATGTACAGGACTTTGGATCTATTCTCCATGAATCTACCTACTCTCGCCGGCCATATTGCTTTTTGCCGCCCTCAAGAATTCAGATCCCAATACCCCTCCGAATGCTAAAATAACAACTACCACATACGATGCATAGAGCTGCCGAAAATTGTAATTTTAAAGAAATCCAATTTCTCACCTATCTTCAACGCTAGGTTTCTTGGGTAACATTTCTTCTAAGGCTCCCGACTCGCTCATTTCCTTGACAATATCCAAACCACCGACGAGTTCTCCTTTAATGTAGAGTTGCGGATAAGTAGGCCAGTCACTGAATTTCTTGAGTCCTTCCCTGACTGCGTTATCCTCCAGAATATCAAACGTTTCATAATCAGCCTTGTAACTATCAAGAAGGGCGATTATCGTTCTTGAAAATCCACAGCGAGGAACGGCCGGGTTTCCTTTCATGAAGAGCATGCAGGGATGTTGATTGATGAGTTTTTTCAGTCTAGCTTCAAGATTTTCAGCTGGCTTTTCCCTCGAGCCAAGCGAATCAGGCGACAATTGTTTCCTTGTTTTTTCTACTAGGGCTACTGGATTCGCACCATCTACTCGGTCGACTATGTTACCATTTTTGTAAAGAATTACGGTCGGCAGTGCCGCAATACCGTCCTTTATGGAAATTTCGGGGAGATCTTCCGCTGGGAGTTTCGCGAATTTCACTTGTTTGAAGTCGTCCAACTTTATCATTTCTTCGATTGCGTCGCACATCTGGCCGCATTGTTGAGACCAGGAGGTGAAGAAGTGGATGACTGTTAAGTCCTTGGACCTGGAATGAGAAAATTATGTAATCTTAAGGCCATGTGACAAGTGGGTCACGTGACCTGATTCCTACCTTACCGACACTTTTTATGTTTCCTAACTTATTTTCACATGAAGAGCCTCATCGAGTTGAAAATTTGGGATTATAAATAAGAAGCACTACGAAAGGTGTCTCTGGTCCTAAATTTTTATAATTACGAAAAAAGTTTTTTTTGGTAAATAATTTTTTTTTGCTTTTTTCAAGATTATTAAAATTTAGGATCAGAGACACCTTTCTTAGTGCTTCATATTTATAATCCAAAATTTTCAACTCGATGTGGCTCTTCATATGAAAATAAGTTAGGAAATAAAAAAAGTGTCGGTAAGGTAGGAATAAAACAGATTTTACTGTTCGAAATCCAACCCAAGAAGAAGAAATTTCAACAAAATAGTTGAGTTTTCAAGCTAAAACGTAGAATTTTTTGACAAACATTACTCGAAAAGATACATTTTTAACTGAAAAGTTAATTTTAACCCAAGAAAGATTCTTCACTCAAGAAACCAAAAAATGTCAATCAAAATATTGAATTTTCAAGCAAAAAATACGAATTTTCTACAAAACAATTGAATTTTCAACAAGAAATTTATTTTCCAACCAAAAAAAAACTAATTGTCACCAAAAAACATTAATTATCAACAAAATCTTTGAGTTTTTAAGCCAAAAAGTAGAGTTTTTTAAGAAACATTTGACTTTTAAACCCAAAAAGATTCAATTTTCGACTGAAAAAGATCATTTTTCAATCAAGAAAATAGTTTCACTCAAGAAAGAAAAAGTCAATCACATTTTCCAATTTTTAAGCCAAAAAGACGAATTTTCTACAAAGCAGTTGAATTTTCAACACGGATGTTATTTTTCAACAAAGTATTGGAATGCTCAGGCAAAAACGATTAATAAAGATTACACTTTTGCACCAAAAAAGATGAAATTTCTACCAAAAGAGATCTTCTCCACAAAAAACAACTTTTCATCCGAAAATATTGATTTTAAAACAAATAGTTGAATTTTCTACCCGAATACCTGATCTTTTTTCATCAAAAAGTCCCAAAAAAATTATTCACTCAAGAAAGAAAAAGTGTGCATCAAATTGTTTAATTTTCAAGCAAAAAAGATGAATTTTCTACAAAACAATTGAATTTTCAACAAGAAATTTATTTTCCAACCAAAAAAAAACTAATTGTCACCAAAAAAGATTAATTATCAACAAAATCTTTTAATTTTTAAGCCAAGAAGTATAATTTTTTTAGGAAACATTTGACTTTTAAACCTAAAAAGATCATTTTTCAATCAAAAAAATAGTTTCACTCTAGAAAGAAAAAAAGTCAATCACATTTTCCAATTTTTAAGCCAAAAAGACGAATTTTCTACAAAGCAGTTGAATTTTCAACACGAATGTTATTTTTCAACAAAGTATTGAAATGCTCAAGCAAAAAAGATTAATAAAGATTTGGCTTTTGCACCAAAAAAGATGAAATGTCTACCAAAAAAGATGAATCTTCTCCACAAAAAACAACTTTTAATACGAAAATATTGATTTTCAACCAAATAGTTTAATTTTCTGCCCGAATACCTGGTCTTATTCACCAAAAAGTCCCAGAAAAATTGTTCACTCAAGAAAGAAAAAATGTCAATCAAATTGTTGAATTTTCAAGCAAAAAAGACGACTTTTCTACAAAACAATTGAATTTTCAACAAGAAATTTATTTTCCACCCAAAAAAAAATAAATAAATTGTTACCAAAAAAGATTAATTATCAACAAAATCTTTCAGTTTTTAAACCAAAAAGTAGAATCTTTAAGGAAACATTTGACTTTTAAACCCAAAAAGATTAAATTTTCGACTGAAAAAGATCATTTTTCAATCAAGAAAATAGTTGCACTTAGAAAGAAAAAAATGTCAATCAAATTGTTGAATTTTCAAGCAAAAAATACGAATTTTCTACAAAACAATTGAATTTTCAAAAAGAAATTTATTTTACAAAAAAAAATTGTTACCAAAAAAGATAATTTTTCAATCAAGAAAATCGTTGCACTCAGAAAGAAAAAAATGTCAAATTGTTGAATTTTTAAGCTAAAAAGACGAATTTTCTATAAAACAGTTGAATTTTCAACACGAATGTTATTTTTCATCAAAATATTGGAATGCTCGAGCAAAAAAGATTAATAAAGATTTGACTTTTGCACCAAAAAAGATGAAATTTCTACCAAAAGAGATTTTCTCCACAAAAAAACAACTTTTAACCCGAAAATATTACCTGATCTTTTTCATCAAAAAGTCCCAGAGAAATTTTTCACCCAAGAAAGAAAAAAGATCAATAAAATTTTTTAATTTTCAAGCCAAAAGGTAGAATTTTTAAAGACACATTTGACTTTTAAGCCCGTAAAGATGAATTTTCGACTAAAAAGGATTATGTTTCAACCAAGAAAGATATTTCACCAAAAAAAAATGTCAATCAAAATTTTGATTTAACTTTTAAAACCGAAATTATGAATTTTTGACTGAAAAAATCATTTTTTAATTAAGAAAGATGTTTCAGTCAAAAAAAAAAAATTTTCTATTATAAAGTTTTACAAAACACTTTATAAAGTGTTTGAAATTATTGAAATTTACAAAATCGTTAGAAATCTTTGAGAAATGTTTTGGAATTTTTTTAAATTTTTGAAATCCTCAGAATATTTAAAATCTTTATGTAATTTTTTGAAATCTTAATAAAATATTTGTGAAATCTTTCTTTAACCTTTGTTCGTGAAATTTTCTCTGTTCGCTTGAAATCATTCAAATATTTTGAAATCTTCTCAAGATTTGTTGAAACCTTTTGAAATTGCTTAAAATCATTCAAATGTTTTAAAATCTTTAAAATCTGGTTACTGCACCCTTGTTTAAATCTTTGAAATTTTTTAAATCCTTATGAATGCTTTAAAATTTTTGTGAAATCTTTCTGAAATCTTTTCTATTAATTTTAAATTATAAAAATATTTAAAATCTTTGTGAAATCTTTGAAATCTGTTGCGCTGTTCCTTTTTACAAATCTTTCAAGTCCATGAAAGCTTTGAAATCTACGAAAAATTTATGAAATTTTTAAAAATATTTTTAAAATCTTCTTTGTTCGTTTGAAATCATTAAAATCTCCTCATATTTGTTGAAACTTTTTAAAATCATTAAAAATCTGTTAAATGTTTTAAAATCTTCAATAGAATCTTAAATTATTAAAAACTTATAAATTATTTAAATAAATCTTTAAAAAAATTTTTATCTTTTTGAATCCGTATGAATTCTTTAAAATATTTGTAAAACCTTTCAGAAATCTTTAGTAATCGTTTAAAATCACTTGAATATTTGGAATCTTTGTTAAATCTTTTGAAATCTTCTCAAAGATTTTTTAATCGTTTAAATCGTTGAAATGTTTTGAAATTCTTGAAATATGGTGTACAAATAAAAAAAGATGAAAAAATATTTTTTGTGGGCGAAAAATAAAATAAAAATACAAAAAAAATACAAATAAAATATTTTTAATTAAAATTTAAAAAATATAAACTGAATGAATAGAACCCAATATTTTGGTTATATAATATTTTTTTTTTATTTACCCTTTTTGAAATCTTTGAAATTCTTGTATTCATTTGAAATCATTATGAAGTCTTTGAAAAATTTGTGAAATATTCCTGAAATCTTTTTGTATTTGTTTGAAATCATTGAATATTTAAAATATTTGTGAAGTCTTTTAAAAAATTTTTACATTCGTTTGAAATCACTGAAATATTACAAAACTTTGTGATATCTTATGAAATCGTATACACTTTTAAAATGTTTTGAAATCTTTGAAATACCGTTTTTGAAATCTTTGAAATTCTGGTATTTCTTTGACATCTTTTTAACATTTTTATGGAATATTTGAAACTTTTGTGAAATCTTTTGATATCTCCTAAAAAATGTTGAAATCGTTTAAGATCTTTAAAATGTTTTGAAATCTTAGAAATATGATTTAATATGTATATCCTTTTCAAAATCTTTAAAATTCTTGAAATCTTTTGACAGTTTTAAAATCTTTGTGAAATGTTCGAAATCTTTATGAAATCTTTGAAATTTGTTGTACATGCCTTTTTCAAATCTTTGAAATTCTTGAAACCTTTATGAAATTATTTATTCTGTAATAAACAAAAGATAAATTGTAACTTGATTTTTTTTAAACTTTTCAGTAGCAAGATATTTTCTGATCGAAATGCTTTTTTCACAAATAGACTGGAAGATTTAAATTACTCTTCGCATTTCAACAAAATAACTGTTTTAAAAGCAAAAAAAAATCAAATTCAAGGTTCTCGTGAAAAATTAATTATTTCCAGATTTTCAAGGTTTAAAAAAAAATTCACGGAGAATTCCAGGTTTTTAAGCTTTTCAAGGTTGCTGCACAACCTGTTAACAAACAATATAATAGTAGAATTTTCAACCAAAAAGAATGAACTTTCAACCGAAAGTAGTAAGATTTTCTTATTTGGTTTTATTAAGTCAGTTCGGATTTAAGCAACAAAAAAAAACAGAAAAAAAGGAAAAATTTCTTTAAAAAAAAAAAGAGGGAAAAGGTTAATTCTTTAAAAATGCAGGGAGTCCAGCGATCCTCAGAAGCAAAATTTAAGGTCTTTTCCACGTTTTTCAGGTCAAGAAATCAATATTTTGCAGGTCGCCTTTTTATACAGCAAAAAATGAAATAAACAATTGTTATACATGTAAAAAAAATAAGCCATTACATTTTTATTGGCCAACCATTTTTAAAGAAAGCCGAATCATAAATAAACAAATTCTTAGTTTTTTGCAAACATAAGCCGTCTTTGTGAAATCTTTGGGAATACTTTTAAATCTTGTAAAGTGTTTAAAATCTTTTGAAATCTTTGAGAAATATTTTGGAAATTTTTAAAACTTTTGTAAAACCTTTAAAATCATTGAAATCTTTGTGTAATTTTTTTTAATCTTTCGAAATCTTTATAATACTTGTGAAATCTTTATTTATTCTTTGTTTGCAAAATTTGTTGTGTTCGTTCGTAATCATTGAAATGTTTTGAAATCCCTGAAATCTTGTACCCTTTTTGAAATCTTAAAAATTCTTAAAATCTTTTGAACTGCTTAAGAACTCTTTGAAACATTTGTGAAATTTCTCTGAAATATTTTGTATTCGTTTGAAATCACTGGAATATTTGTAATATTTTGTGAACTCTTTCGAAAATTTTCTGTAATCGCTGAAAATCTTTGTTAAATATTTCGAAATCTTGTAAAAAATTTTGATATCGTTTAGAATCTTTGAAATTTTTTGGAATCTTTTAAATCTTTGAGATCCTTCAAATCTTTGTGAAATTGTTTGAAATCTTTATTAAATCTTTATAATACTTGTGAGATCTTTATTTTTTGTTTGTGGTACTGCACCCCTGTTGAAATCTTTAAAATTCTTGAAATCTTTTGAAAGCCTTATGAATTCTTTGTGAAATTATTGTGAAATCTTTCAAATATTTGTGAATCTTTCTTTAATCTTTGCTTGTGTAATCTTTTGTGTTCGTTTAAAATCATTAAAATATTTTTAAATTTTCTTAAATACATTATTATTTTTATTACTGAATTTATTATATTATTAAAACCTTTTAAAATCTTTAAAAATCTTTGAAATCTTCATGAATTCTTTGACATATTTGTGAAATCTTTTTGAAGTCTTTTGTAATCGCTTTAAATTACTTGAATACTTGAAATCTTTGTGAAATCTTTCTGAAATTATTTCTAATCTT
This sequence comes from Euceroptres primus, assembly GCA_037177015.1. Lineage (NCBI taxonomy): Eukaryota > Metazoa > Arthropoda > Insecta > Hymenoptera > Figitidae > Euceroptres > Euceroptres primus. The sequence continues at coordinate 12,327 of JBAGKK010420550.1, forward strand.
TTAAAATCACTGGAATCTTTGTTAAATCTATGGAAATCTTCTAAAAAATTTTGATATCGTTTAACATATTTAAAATGTTTTGAAATCTTCGAAATCTGTTGTAATGTACACTTGTTGAAATCCTTGTCCTTAAAAGCCTCCAAATCTATGGAAACTTTGGAAAACTTTTAAAATGTTTTGAAATCTTTAAAATATTTTTGAAATCTTTCATCTTTGTTCGTGAAATATTTTTGGGTTTGTATAAATATATTAAAATCTTTTAAAATCTTCTCAAATTTTTTGAACTTTTTGATACCATTAAAAATCTTTTAAATGTTTCGAAATCTTTAAAACTGATGTACTGTACACTTCTTGAAATCTTTCAAATTCTTGAAATCTTTTGAAATCACTCGAATATTTAAAATCTTTGTTGAATCTTTTGAAATTTTCTAAAAAATCTCAAATCATTTAAAATCTTTGAAATGTTTTGAAATCCTTGAAATCTGGTGAACTGTACTCTTTTTGAAATCGTTTAAATTCTTGTATTCTTTTGAAATCCTTATGAAGTCTTTCAAATATTTGTGAAATATTTCTGAAATTATTTATAATCTTTTATAATCACTGGAATCTTTGTTAAATCTTTGGAAATCTTCTAAAAAATTTTGATATCTTTTAAAATATTTGAAATGTTTTGAAATCTTCGAAATCTGTTGTAATGTACCCTTATTGAAATCCTTGTCCTTAAAAGCTTTTCAAATCTATTAAAACTTTGTAAAACTTTTTAAAATGTTTTGAAATCTTTAAAATATTTTTGAAATCTTTCATCTTTGTTCGTGAAATATTTTCGATTTGTATAAAATTATTAAAATCTTTTAAAATCTTCTCAAATTTGTTGAAACCTTTTGATATCCTTAAAAATCTTTTAAATGTTTTGAAATCTTTAAAACTACACACTTAAAATACACACTTCTTAAAATCTTTCAAATTCTTGAAATCTTTTGAAACCACTCAAATATTTACAATCTTTGTTGAATCTTTTTAAATTTTCTAAATAATCTCAAATCATTTACAATCTTTGAAACGTTTTGGAATCCTTGAAATCTGGTATACTGTACTCTTTTTGAAATCTGAAATTCTTGTATTATTTAGAAATCCTTATGAATCCTGAAATATTTGTGGAATCATTCTGAAATCTTTTGTATTCGTATAAAACCATTGGAATACTTAAAATTTTTGTGATATCTTGTGAAATCTTCTTTAAAAAATAGAAATCGTTTAAAATCTTTGAAATCTGATGTACTGCACACTTGTTGAAATCTTTGAAATTCATGTATTATTTTAAAATCATTATTGCTTTTTCATGGAATCTTTAAAAATGTGGTGAAATCTTTTGTTATCTCTGAACAAATTTTGAAATTGTTTAAAATCTCTTAAATGCTTTGAAATCTTAGAAATATGGTTTACTGTACCCTTCTTAAAATCTTTAAAATCCTTGAAACCTTTTTAAATCTTTGTGAAATCTTTATTTGTAAAATCTTTTGTGTTCGGTGAAATCATTAAATTATTTGAAATCTTTGAAAATGTTTTGAAACCTTTGAAATCTAGTGTACTGTACGCTTTTTCAAATCTTTGAAATCCTTTAAATCTTTAAAGTTTTTAACCCTGCGCGGTCGGACTGGCTCAATTTTGTCCCAAGCGAAATTTCACATTGAAATTCCCGGCAAACCGAAAACTTCATCATATAATTTACTTCTAAATGTTTCTAAACATTATTGATAAAAGAGAAAATTTAAATTATAAATGATTATTTAATAATGCGAAATCATTTTGTTTTTAAAATTTAGCTACCAAACTATAATTTGTCAAATTTCTTACATTTTCAAAGAGATACGAAAAATTAAATTGTGGGCAAAAACTTATTTTGAGAAATTCGAAGAAAAATTAGGAGCTTTTTAATAATTATGAAAGATTTGAGAATATTAAATTTTATTCGAGATTTCTGGTAAAATTTCAAATGGTTTAGGTTTTATTAAAAAAAAAAATTATAAGTTTTGAAGATTTCAAAATGAATGGAAGAAGAATATGGATGACTTTGAGACAATTTTTTTATTTTTTAGAATTTAAATTTTTTTAGGTAAACTGAATTTTGCAGGGTCTCAAAGAATGGAAAAAATGGTCTTAAGATTCGTATGAAAATGTTAAATTATTTTTTTGTGATAAATTCTAAGAGAAAATTCAGGAAGATTACAAAACATTTTTTATTATTTCCTAAAATTAAAAAAAAAGTGTAAAAGGCTCTAAAGAAAAATTTTACAATTTTGCCATATTAAATAATTTTAGAAAAAATTTGATTAAGATATTCAAAAGTTTTGAAACGATTAAAAAATAATAGAAACTTCTAAAGATTTTTAAAGAATTTTCTAAGGTTTCACGAAAATGAAAAAAAAAAGTTTTAGGCTCCAAGGAAAAATGAAGATAATTTTTTGTTTCAAAAAATTAATTTTAAGAGATTATTTAAAAAGATTTCAAAACATTTTGAAAGATTTCTAAAATTGCAAAGAAAAAAGGCTTAGAAGGTCTGAAAAAATTTAAACAGATTTTCTTAAGATTTGTGTAAAAATTTGTGATTTTTTATTTTGAAAAATAAACTTTAACAGACAATTTAAAAAGGCGTCAAAAGAATGAAGAAAATGTTCTTAATATTCGTGGGAAAATTTTCAATGATTTTTTTGTAATGAATTCTAAGAGAAAATTCAGGAAGATTACAAAACATTCTTTATTATTTCCTAAAACTTTGGATAAAGAGTGTAAAAGACTAAAGAAAAATTTTGCAATTTTGCCATATTACGTAATTATAGAAAAAATTTGATTAACATATTCAGAATTTTTGAAACGATTTAAAAATAACAGAAACTTGTCAAGATTTTAAAAGAATTTTGTAAGGTTTGACGAAAATGAAAAAAAAAGTTTTAGGCTCCAAGGAAAAATGAAGATAATTTTTTGTTTCAAAAAATTAATTTTAGAGATTATTTAAAAAGATTTCAAAACATTTTGAAAGATTTCTAAAATTGTTAAAAAAGAATCTGAAAGATTTTAAGGCAATTTTTTTTTATTTTGCAGAACTAAAAAAAAAATTTTTTAAATTGAATAATTTTTCAAGATTAGAAGGCTGAAAAAAATTAAAAAAAGATTTTCTTAAGATTTTTGTGAAAATTTAAAATGATTTTTTATTTTGAAAAATATGCTTTAAGAGAAAATTAAAAAAGGTTTTTAAACATTTAAAAAGATTTCCTGAAATTCCGAAAAAGATTGTAGAAGGTTTTAAAGCAAAATGTTTCAATTTCGTAAGATTAAAAAAACAACAACGAAAATCGAGTAAATTTAAGAAATATTTAGAAGTAGTGAAGATATTCAAAAAGAATTTTAAACTTTAAAAGATTTTTAGAAATGTAGATTTTTTAAGATTTCAGAAAAAAAACTTTAGAAGCTTCAAAAGAATTTTGAAAGGTTTCAAGAAATAAACTAATTTTCTTAAAATTCCTGGTAAAATTTAGAAAATTACGAGGCAAATTTTTGACATTTTGAATAATTTTTCAAAATTTTAAGAAAAATTCGAGTCAGTTAAAAATATTTTTAGGAATTCAAGATGCTTCAAATAGATTAGAAATATTTAAAATCCTGTAAACATTTCCGGAAATTTATCAAATATTTTGTGATTCCTTCCACTTTTTTCCTAATGTTTCGTAAAATCTTATAAAATAGAAAAAATTTAATCCTCTAGGATCTTTTTTCACACATCTGAAATATTCTAAAATATTTTTTAATTTTTCTGAAGAATCTCATAAAAAGATAATTATATAAATTTAAAAACAATCTGATAACACTTATTTTCTTGTTCTCAATACTCAGAATTTAATTTCAGCTCGAATTTAAGTGCTTAATAACTTTTAACAAATAAATTCTTATTCAAAATTTCCATATTGTATTATTATTATTAATGTTATTTTGTATTCTTTATGATATTCAAAAAATGTGTTATTTATTTCTAGACAATATTTTATCTTAAAAAACCTTTTTCTTATTTAGAAAACGTATATTATGTTTTTAAACATAATACAAAAAATGTTACGTAACGGTAATAATGGAGGGTGGGGGGGGGGGCAAAGGAAATGTTACGGTCTGTTACATGGGGGGGATTAAAAAAGGTCGAAAATAATGTTACGTAATATGTGAACGCTCCCTCAATTACCACCGTATGAACTTTTTAGCGGGACAAAAACGACCCAGCGCGACCGGCGTGTGGGTAAAAATTGCAGTTCAAAAGTTTTGTTTTTCGAGATTTATTTCTTTCTTTTTCAATCTTTTAATATTAGTTTTCATTTAAAATCTCTTTTTTGTATAAAAATAATATTATTTTTGCAGAAAAAATTATCGTCAATATTATTTTTAATAAAAATCCTGGATTTCCCTCTCCTTGAAATTTTGCATTTTCAAACACTTCAATAATTATACTTTTTCCATCAAAAATTATCGAAGTACAGTTTTTCTTGAACAGTGGAGTATCCGCATTAATAATCCATGATATTTCTTTTTTTGTTATAACTCATTTTATAATTATGGAAATTTAAGCCAAAAAATTTTTTTCTGTGTTTCTGCTCAAAATACCAATTTATAACAAGAAATATAATACAGTTTGTGCTTAAAAAATCATGGATTCACGTTCTAGAAGGATCAAAAAGTATTCGTGAATTTTTTGAAATTTTTTAAAGCGATTTAACACGTTGAAAACTGTACGTGGACATTTTCGACCCAGTGCGACCGCGCAGGGTTAAATGTTTGTGAAATTGTTGTGAAATTTTTACTGAAATCTGGTGTGCACGCATTTTTTTTAAATCGCTGATATCCGCGAAACCGTTGTGAAATGTTAAAAATATTTAAAATATTTTGAAATATTTTGTAACCTTTCGAATCTGGGGTACACGCAAAATAAAATTAACATCGAAATTTTCAACTAATAATTTTTATAATTTGTAACTTAAATAACACAACAAAATTAGTACTTTCTGCTTCAATATTCTATAATATGAGTGAAAAAATTAAAAACTAGAATTATTCACAATATTAAAATCTGTTCATTGCGATCTATAAAAGAATTACAGTCTACGAAAAATCCTTTAAAATCTCTCTTTTTATTCTGTAATGAACAAAAGATAAGTTATATCTTGATAAATAAAAAACTTTTCAGTAACAAGATTTTTTCTAAGCGAGACGTTTCTTTCACAATCGGTTACAAGTTTAAAAAAGTTTGAACCAAGTTTGACAAAGCTTACAATTTACAAGTTTAAAAAGAATAAAAGTTGTACAATTTTTGTATATTTCGTAAGAAAAGGACTCAAAGAAATAAGTTTTCGGAATTTTTTCTCGGATATTCGAGAAAGGACGATCCTAACCTTGAATTTGAATCAAAGTGTGCTCCAATAAATTCTTGCCGGTACTTACTCAATCAATTGTTTGTAGGCTTTTTCCTCCTCGATCAAAACGTATCTCGGATTAGATGATTTCTCCGTCATTTTGTATTCTTCTAACAGCTTCCTAATCGGAAAATGTGACCAATAAATCAAAACACTTTAACCTTCCGGTGGGCGCGTGGCAGCACTCAGTGCTGCCAC
>JBAGKK010420757.1:0-17970 GCA_037177015.1 Euceroptres primus
CGGGAGATTCGCTGTCACGGGGTTACTTTTAAATATTTTTTATTGAAAATTTGTCTAAAAATACTTCAGATGCACTATCACAGCATACAAATTAAATTAATAAACCAGCGTTACTCATATCTCCAAAAAAAATTTTTGAAAATATGCGTTTTTTCGCCTCTAAAACCCTACCCCCCCCCCCCCCTAATGTTAAACTCTTTTAGCAACGAATTTATTCATTTAATTTAATTTTAATTGTATTTCATTTAATCTTAAGGGCCCTTTTAATTCTGTCACTGTAGAGAATGTCATGTAACTCTACTACAGGAATCATTGGAAATAAAATACCTGAAAATACCAGTGATTTCTATGGAAAACTTATCAAAATGATGTTAAAAGTAACATCACACTGTAATATTTAACAGTTGGAGTTACGGAAATTTTACAGAGTCCTTGGGTTTTTACAGTGATACCGTGTGTAAATTTACATAAACACTGTGAAATTACATTTTTTTTCTTTTCCATTCCACTGTAAATTTCTCACAGAAATCACTGGTATTTTTATTTCCAATGACTTATGTGGTAAAATTACAGAAAGTTGTACAATTCATAAAATTATGGTAAAATTCCTTCAAAAAATACCGTAAATTTACAATAAATTTGTAATTTCGCCACAGAAATTAGGAAAAAATTACAGCAACGAAATGTCATTTAACTTGACCTTTTTTACAGTGTAGATGAATATATTTTTGTCACATTGCAGCAAATCCACGCGTCGGAAAAAGATTTCGTGGTGGCGAGTAGTCTTCTCGCAGTCGGAGTGGATTATTCCCACCTAAGCAGCGCCAATTACACCCGAGTCTTGTTTCTCTTAAGCAGATGCATGCTCATGTTAATTGACAAAAAGTTCGCAGACGTCCATCCTCTCCTCACGACGGCAGGTCATCAAGTCGAAAATTGGCAAGGTAGTCCGCACCAAAAAGAATATCTGAAAGTGTACTACTTGGTTCTACAAGTCTGTCATTTTCTTATGGCGGGTCAGGTAATTTACCTCAAAAAGAACTTTATTCCTTTCTAATATTAATACATTAAATTAAATTACACGTTGAATGCCACGTTAAAGATTAATTTATAATTATGATTTCAACAGGGAAAGAGTGTCAAACCTTGTTTAAAGCAACTTCAACAAAGTATACAGACCATCATCTCTCCAAACTGGCCTTCAGACGAAGTCATTACCGGTTCCAACATCGGTGACATGTTTATTTGGATGCCAAAAGAACACCTGTACGTTCTAGTGTATTTAGTAACTGTCATGCACTCGATGCAAACTGGGTACATGGAAAAGGCGCAAAAATATACGGACAAAGCTCTCACGCAGATCGAAAAACTAAAATGTGAGTGTAAATCCTTATTACTCCTAAATTTCAATTGGCGTGATTTTTACTGAAAATTTTGGTTCTTGCAGTTGTCGAGAACAAACCAATCCTTTCCGTCTTTCAACTCATGCTCCTGGAACACATAGTAATGTGTCGACTCGTCATGGGAAATAAGAGTACGGCTCTTGCGGAGATTTCACAAGCTTGTCAGCTTTGTAGTCAACAGCCCAAATTGCTTCAAGGACACAGACCTCAGCTCCACGCACTTATAGGATTATACGCAATGTCTATGAACTGTATGGAAGCAGCGGAAGCCCAGTTCTTGGCAGCGTTACGAGTGAGCAGTGTAATTAATTTTAAAAGAGATCTTTTTTGACTTCAAGAACGGAATTTATTAGAAGTTTCATAATCGTTTCCTTGTTACAGACGACAGAGCGAGAGTTGCAGACGTTCGCGAATTTAAACCTCGCAATAGTTTATCTCAGAACAAAAAGGGACCAAGAATTAGGAGCTCTCTTGGAAAGAATCAATCCTGAATCTCTGCCGTCCCACTCGCATTCTTTGAGAGCAGCAGCGTATTACGTCCAAGGACTTCAAGCCTTCTTTGGTGCACGTTACAACGAGGCGAAGTACGTGTCGAATATTTTATATTCGAAAAGGGTTTTGTCTATATTTGTAAATACTAAAATTTAATTTAACTTTCAGGAGGTACCTCAGAGAAACCTTAAAAATGGCGAATACTGAGGATTTAAACAGACTGACATCGTGCAGTCTTGTACTTTTGGGGCACATTTTCCTTTCTCTGGGAAATAGTCGGGAGTCGATGAATATGGTCACACCAGCCATGCAATTAGCTTCGAAAATTCCGGACGTTCACGTTCAACTTTGGGCGACAGCAATTCTTAAAGGTCAGCACTCTTTTGATAATATGTAATTTGAAAAAGAACCTGCCGAAATGATAATTCAGAACTCTTTAAAATTTGAAAAAGTACATCTTAATAGTGTTGATCTCTAAGTAGATTGATTTTCGTTGCAGATTTGTACAGATTATGTGGCGATCCAAACAGAGAGACCGAGGCATATCAAATGCATTGCAACTTCTCGCAAACGCTGTTGAAGGATCATTTTCAAAGTACGCAAATGAGCGAGCACGCGCTCATTCAATGGACTGAAGGCCCAGTGCCTGCTTTACCTAGCAACCCACCTCCTTCCACCTCCCAGGCAATTCTCTAACGCGAGTGAAAAGTTATTCTGCGGATTTACTTAAATTTCCCAAATGCCTCGCGAATTGGGAACAGCTTCGGGGAACTCATTCTCTTCCTTGGAGTAGAAGAGAAGGAACGTTGGGTGAAATGCTCAAAGGAATCTCAGATTCTTGAAAGAGCCATTTCTGATCGGTGACTCTGAGAAAAAAAATAGACTGTCGGTGAATATGGACCAGTGAAGTCGGAATTAGTTTCGAGCCTTCTAAGGCTCAAGGACTTTACATTTTTCGGTCCGGAATTTTTAACATCCGTTTCTTGAACGGGATTCATTGGTAGCATTTTTACAGCCTTTTAGAATCTTCTCATTGTAGATGTTTAGCGTCTTAAGGGCGTTGTAAAGAAATCAAATATACAGGAGTCGGATTTATTTTGTTAATCTCGTTGTGTTTATTTTTTAGATAAACATCTGATATCGAGTCATTTTAACGTGGAATTTTCCTTTGACTGATTTGATGTTCTCGAGTTTTTAAATATTTTTTTTATACGTATTCTATCGAACGTTTTTCTTGAAACGTTGAAAATCGACTTTCTGGTTTCAGTCATCATCTTCGATCACTCATTTTTTATCCGAACTCGTTCACGAACGTACAAATTTCATTAGATTGGCTGTCGTGAAAGTGATGAGAAGAAATCTGGTCGTGTAGCGATGTACAAAATAAATAGCGTGGACGTTGAAAATGATGTGAATGCAGAGTGCCCCAGAAAATTGTGTGCTTGTATGCGAATATGTGAAATCGAATGGACTAATTGACAACTTTTGATGCGCTCTGTATTATCGAATCATTGGGATGCGAGTGGTGTAATTAATGTAATTTTTGAAGTTTAAATATCACGACACATGTAGCGTTACTGGGGCCTTAACGCTCAGTAGCTTAAAACGCAGAAAGATGGGCGCGTCTTATTTTCTGTGCGCTTTAAGCGGCTAGTGCGTCTTGTAAATAGTTTGAATATGAGAGATGTCACAAATTATAAAATAACCTTAACATGACAATGTAATTTATTTAATTTTATCAAGAGACTTTCTAGCACTTGGCAAAGGAGAAATCGAACCAGTTTTTATAAAAAAATTCAACATTGTCGTCAAAATTATTATCCTTCAATTGTTCTCCTCCAAACTTTATTCTCTTATTAATTAACGCTGCTAACACAAGCTTGAAAAATGTTTATTTCTCTTGAAAATACAACTTATCGTTTTAGAAAATTAAACACTTTTTAAATAAGAGATCCGAAAATTTCAGACAATATATTTTCCAAGATTTAAGAGAAACCATTTCGCCGAGATTTTACTATTTTGGCTTTTCTTCTTTGAGTGCAGAGAGAATGTGAAGGTTATATAGTTTTTTAGGTTTTAACTGTTATTTAATGTTTTAAGATTAAAATTATTATTTCCTTCCAACACAATAGTAAAAATTGGAGTATTTCAAACCGAAACGTCTAACAAGAACTAATTCTTAAAATTAAAATTCGACAGAATTAACAAAGTATGAAAAAATAAATAAAAACGCCAAATTTCGTTAGTTCGAACTTTACTGGCTGAAAAAAAATGTAAGTTTCTGAAAGGAACTTTTGCAAAGTGTCAGTACATGAATTAAAATTTAATCTAACTTTATAATTTGTGATCAGAGGATAATTAAAATATGTCGTAGTATAAATGTACATTTTTTTAAGCAAGCAAATTAGGTAATAAATTGGTGCAGTTTCCAGTAAAAGGTTTAAAATTATTTTTGTCAAACCTTTCCTAAACTAAATTTTCGCGCGAATCAAGTTTCAATCAGTTTACTAAATATATTTAATAATCATAAGGCGGGATTGCTACAAGACCTGGAAATGTCGGAATTTTTAAAAAGTTCTAGAAAACCTGGAAAAGTCATGGAATTTTGAAAAAGTTCTGGAAAACCTGGAAGTCATGGAATTTTGAAAAAGTTCTGGAAAACCTGAAGTCATGAAATTTTGAAAAAGTTCTGGAAAACCTGGAAAAGTCATGGAATTTTTTTAGCAGTATCTCTTTTAGAGTCTTGATAATTATTTTCGATTTTGGCTGAGGATTTTTAAGTTGCAAATTGACAGGAATTCATTGTTAAGAATTCAATAATTGTTGAAAATATATTTGCATTTATCACAGTACCAGAAATTATCGGCAAATAAGTTTGCGTCCAGTAGAATATGTTGGAATTGTTTGAATTTTGAAATTTTGAAAAAGTTCTGGAAAAGCTGGAAGTCATGAAATTTTGAAAAAGTAGTGGAAAAGTAATGGAATTCATTTAGCATTATCTCTTTTAAAGTCTTTATAATTATTCTCGATTTTAGCTGAGAACTTTAAAATTGCAAATTAACAAGAATTCATTGTTAAGAATTCAAGAAGTGTTGAAAATATCCTTACATTTGCATTTATTAATCGCAGTACCAAAAATTGTCGGCAAATAAGTTTGCGACCAGTAGAATATTGAATTGAATGGAATTTTTTAAAAATAAGACCTGAAAAAACTGGAAAATACCTGGAATTTTGAAATTGTGGTTTAAAATTATTTTTGTCAAACCTTTCCTAAACTAAATTTTCGCGCGAATCAAGTTTCAACCACTTTACTAAATATATTTAATAATCATAAGGCAGGATTGCTAGAAAACCTGGAAAATTTATGGAATTTTTTTAACAGTATCTCTTTTAGAGTCTTATTAATTATTTTCGATTTTGGCTGAGGACTTTAAAATTGCAAATTGACAGGAATTCATTGTTAAGAATTTAATAATTGTTGAAAATATCTTTACATTTGCATTTATTAATCACAGTACCTGAAATTGTCGGCAAAAAATTTTACAACCAGTAGAATATTGAATTGACTGGAATTTTTTCAAAATAAGACCTGGGAAAACTGGAAAAAACCTGGAATTTTGAAATTGAACTTCTGAGGCAACCCTGTAAGAGATATTTTGGTACATAATTTTAAAGAAATTAGATTATTAAAAAACTTAATTCTAAAATTAAAAGAACTTAATTCTAAAATTAAAAGAACTTAAAATTGCTTCTAAGACTGCATTTATTTTTTCAAAAAATGGGATTAAAACATTGAAACTGTTTTTTTTTTTGGGTAAATACTCAACTATATTATACAACATAAAATGATCTGCTTCTCATAATTGTGGAACCGATGAAGGAGACGAAGTAGGACGAAGACTGAATTCATTTCATTTGGAAACTTTACACGTAGAAATATCGAAATCACAGTCTCGTGAAACACTGCTTGTTTTACATCCGTCGAATTTTTTTACTTTACAATAACTTATACTTGCTTTTTAAATTTTAAATCATCTCTACAATTTTACGTACCCGGTGCGCAATTTAATGTCTGTACCAGACTTGCGTTGTTTGCATGCGTTTTATTTTCTTCTGCAGCTGCAAAACTCCGTACATCAGAGCTTCTGCCGTTGGGGGACAGCCTGCAAAAGTATTTTTATTAGTTAATTCCTTAATTTGTAAGTTAAATAATCGAATCGACTATATCAAAATTCAAATTGATTGAGAATTAGAAGACTTTCGTTGATTAGTTTTTAACTAGAAAAGATTCCCAGGAAATATTAATTAAGACTTAATACCCAATTAAAAATCAAGGAGAAAAGGTTTTTCAAAACTTGACAAATTTTCATTTATTAGAGTCAAGATTTTTTTACCTGGTACGTAAATGTCCACAGGAATGATTCTGTCGCACCCTCGGACAACAGAATAACTGTAATGATAGTACCCGCCTCCATTTGCACAGCTTCCCATCGAAATGACCCATTTGGGATCAGGCATTTGATCGTAAACTCTTCTTAAAGCTGGGGCCATTTTATTAGTTAAAGTTCCAGCAACGATGATCACATCAGCTTGCCTTGGCGAAGCTCGAAATACAACTCCGTATCTGTCCATATCGTATCTCGGAGCTGCAATGTGCATCATTTCGACGGCACAACAAGCCAAACCAAAAGTCAAGGGCCATAAGGAATTTTTGCGGCCCCAATTCAGAATGTCGTCCAATCTTGCCAATGCATATTCGGCTTTAGTTTGTGTATTTTGAAACGGACTGTAAGGTTCTTTTTCCACCTTTTTGGGTAAGGCTTCTTCCTTCTGATTTGACTCAGTTGTTGCTACATTTCTGAACTGAGTAGCCACCGGGACGTGGCTTATCACCGGTGTGTTCCGGACTAAGGACGCGAGTCCTTGTTGGACGTTGGCTGAAATTAAAAAGAAATAAAGTAAAATAAAAATTAAGTTTACTGAACTCTGGTTCATGGATTTCCTGTTTATGTTTTAATTTTCAAGTGGTTTCAAATTTTTATGCTTCCAATTTTGAGAATATATTTAAAGCTAATTTACATCTATGCTGTATTTGTACTTTTGTAATAGTGAAATCTTCAAATAAATATTGATTTACAGGGTGTCTAGCGATCAGACCATTTAAATTTCCCGGTATTTTTCCGACCAAATTTTTTATTTTCCCGACCAATTTTACATTTTTTATTTACAATAACGTGTATATTATCCAAGATAAATTATAATTTCTCACGAAATAGATACATTAGCATTTAGCATTAGCATAAACACATATGCATTAACCTAACACATTAGCATAAACGCAAAATATTAAATTATACTTTTTTTAGATTTTTGTAAAAATAAAAGTTTATGTTCATTTTTATTTTCGAAACCTATTTTTTCCCCTTTTCAAATACCCGTAAAGAAAGTGAAAATAAGTAGATTTTACCATTAAATAAAAAAATTCACGATCAGAAATAAAATTCCCGATTTTCTCCCGGTGAAACTAAATTCCCGGGTTTTTCCCGCTTTTCCGGTCCGCTAGATACCCTGAAAACTTACTTCAGTTTTTAACATAAAAAATTGTATTGAAATGATATTATAAATTGAAAGAGGAAAAGTAGAGCGACGGGTTTAAAAGTTAAAAAAGAAACAGAGACTTAATCAAATTTAAATAAGTAATGTTCTGATTTAACTAAACTGAAGTCTACATTTCAATTATAATTTCCTTATGTTTATTTTCTTTTATTGCAACATTGATTGCAACCTTATGTCAACAATCAGTGCAGCACAAAAAACAGGAGTGTAGAAATGAAAATATTTTATTGTTAAGAAATCGACCAAACATTACAGTCATTCGAAACAAAAAGAAAAATGTTCCTATATCAGTCTTTTGGCAAGTGCCAAATAAAAAATCTATACAAATCAGAGCATATAGGTTATGTGGTCTTTTTTCAACTTCTGATTTTAGTAGTTATATCAAAGACTAAGATATTCAATAAACAACTAATATACTTGAAAGAACTTACATAAGCCAAAAAATACTGCGTTGTGAGTCTAAAATAGTTAAAAACGTCTGTTTTGATTTTGGATCAATCGACATAATATAGCTTTAGAGTTTAGAGCTAAAGTAGGAGTTGATTTAAAATAAATTATACTTTTAAGGGAAAACAAATTCACGAGTTTATGAAATTCAGTCAAAAAGGGACTCAGAAATGTGGAAAAGGCTCGAAATTATGTAAAAACTTACGGTTAGAAACGATGGAGCGCAACATCTTCCCACACGTCCGGATGACGTCACTGAATAGTACAAAACGTCTGCTGCACCCGCAGTGCACTCTGGGAACGCGATCAGCTGCGATTTACCGAATCGAAGTTCGAAGTGTCAATTTTTATTACAATGCCATAGAAGTTAAAATAAAATGATAAAAAGTGCAAATAAATAATTCACTCAACTCTACCCATCTCATTTTGCGAAAAGGACAATTCGAAATGTAATTCCTCAGTTGAATATTATAGAATGTGGTGTAAAAATGTAACCTCAAAAGTAATGGACGCGTGTAAATAAACCTGCTTTCAATGTTTTTAAATAATTAAACAGTGCTAATTTTTTATTCAAAAATGGAGGAGGATAAACTTGCATTTGTGCGGTTGACTATGGATTTAAAAGTTCTAAACCTGACGTACGCCTTGGGTTCAACTGCCGAGGATCTTTGCATCAAGGTAAATAAAAATATTTGTTAATCAGATTTCATTGCCAAGTGCACAGAAAAATTCATATTTTTAATTTAAAAAACTTTTGAAATATGCATTTTTAAAAAGCACTTTATTTTCTGTAATTAACAACCACAAAAACCTTTTTGTTCTTAAAAGATTGTTGAAACTTTAATTTACCGAGATACAGAAAAATTTACTAGTTTATTTATTTTTTGTTTAGAAAACGCTTGAAATTTTTATTTTTAAAGAGTATTTTCAGTATTTTCAGTTTCCAATTAGTATTCTGTAATCAAGCAATATAATATTGTTCTTGAAAGATTATTCAAACTTTAAATACAAAAAAGATCCCTCTATACCAAATAATAATGTTTTTTAAGAACTACAAGAACTGCTTATTTTAAGCTACTCATAACATTCCCTAAGAATAGATAGCAATAGATAGTGAGAAAGCATTCCTTATTAACAATTTTTAGTTGTTTAGATTCCAGGTTTAGGCTTAGACGTTTTTATAGATTTTTCTCCCAAAGTATCTCTGAAAATACTTGTCATGTATTTGTTACAAGTTGGATGAAGGATTAAAATATATGTTTTTAAAAAAAAATTGAAATTTTTTAAGAAATATTAGAAAAGTAAAAAGTTTAAATTTTAAATTAATAACTTTCTAACACGCGTAGATGAATTATTAATTTGGAATATAGAAACTTATAAACTATAAACCCTAAGAGATTTAGGTTCAAAATTGTAAAATTGTTTCATCATCATCTGAGAATTTTTTTAAGTATAGTAGAAACTATTTATGGAAGAGAGATTCATGACCAAAATTATCTATAATTTTTCTATTTCAAATCTCTCTAGGAGATTCTATAGGAGTTTAGTAGACTTATCTAAAATACCATAAACTGTAAAAAAAGATATTTATTTATTGAAATTAAAAAATCACACTTTTCTCAGATTTGCAAACAAATTGGAATAGGACCAATAGCAAGAAACTTATTTGCCCTCCGACATTTAAAAAAAAAACACTGGTATCCACCGGACCACAAGCTTGATGGCAAAGAAGACAAATTCGAATTTCGTCTCAGATTTAAACCGAGTTCCTTGAATAGATTGAAAGGAATAGATTGCAAGGCATATGACTATTTTTTCCAGCAAGTGAGACTCGATGTCCTGGAAAACAATGTACCAGAAATAATATATGAAAAACACAAATCAGAACTCATTGGACTCGGTGTCTGCGATATGTATAGGTAATTGCAAATGACTGTTTTTTTTTTTTTTTGAACGACTAAGAATCATTCATAATCGAAAAATGAATTTTCTGAACAGTGCCAAAGATTAATTTACATACTTATAGAATTTCATTTGGTTATTTAATTTCTAAAACTATTGTTTAGAATTATTATTTAAAATATACTCAGTGGGAGATTATATTGACCCTCGATGGAAATAATCGTTTATAATATTGGATGTTAATTTTGGCTTTAGGGTCAGAATAAATAATTCAATTAATTTTTAATTGAACCAAACGTTTCGGCGCACAATGATGGCCCTCACTAATGGTTAATTTTTATTTTGGAAAAAACATTACAAAATTTTTTATCAGGGACGCAGTTTACGAATGACGAATATGTACGTAGTTTAAATTAAGAAATTATTTCAAATTTGGTTTAGTACAGTCTTAAATATCTTTGGTAATGCTTGCACAAAACTAAAAATGTGTGTTGTTCTTACAATAATTGGACAAAATAATAAAATTTGTAATATAATCTAAAACTGTATGTTATCCTTACAATAATTAGACAAAATAATAAAATTTGCAATGTAATATAAGAGTCTAGTACAGTCTTAAGTAATAAAAACTTTGGTACAGTTTTCAGAAATTGAAAAATGTATTGTCCTTACAATAGTTTTATTTGCTGCTTATTTGTTATAAGCAGCAAATAAAATTTATAATGCAATATAATGAAGTGGTAAATATAAGATTGTATCCAAATTTGAAATTCGACTTGTAATTAATGAGATTGAATTTCAAATTTGGATACAATCTCATATTTACCACTTCATTATATTGCATTATAAATTTTATTTGCTGCTTATAACAAATAAGTTCACCCAACTATTGTAAGGACAATACATTTTTTAATTTCTGAGAACTGTACCAAAGTTACCAAAGTTTTTATTACTTAAGACTGTACTAGACCCTTATATTATATTACAAATTTTATTATTTTGTCCAATTATTGTAAGGATACCACACACTTTTAGATTATATTACAAATTTTATTATTTTGCCCAATTATTGTAACGACCACACACATTTTTAGTTTTGTGCAAGCATTACCAAAGATATTTTGGACTGTACTAAACCAAATTTGAAATAATTTCTTAATTTATACTACATTCGTACCCTGCGTCCCTGATAAAAAAATTTGTTGTAAATGTTTTTCCAGAATAAAAATTAACCATTGATGAGGACCACCATTGTGCGACGAAACGTTTGGTTCAATTAAAAATTAATTGAATTATTTATTCTGACCCTAAAGCCAAAATTAACATGCAATATTATAAACAATTATTTAAAATATACTTGAGGAATAATTTTTCAATGTTTCAGAGTAATGTTGGAAAAAAAAGTAACTCGTGAAAGCGTTCAATCGGATTATAAAAAATACATCCCAAAAGAGTGCATTAAGAGGCATTCTTTTTTCATCAAGAAACCCATTCACAATGCCCTCTCTCGATTATCGGGACATGATGCTTCTTATGTAAAAGAGCAATATTTAAAGCAATTTGAGATTATGGCTCCGAATTATCCCTGCGAAGAACACAAAGCTCTTTTTCAAAAAGGGATTGAAAATTCACTAACTAGGGTTGTGTTGAGAGTGAACGCTGATAGAATAGATTATTGTGAAGCGGACGAAAAATGGATTACGCTTTCAACTATTGAAGACCTCTGCGCCGTTTCGATAAGGTACATATTTTATTTAATCAAAAAAACCTTTTAATTATGTTTTTTATTTATACCATTTAGGCAATATATTATTTAATATTGTATTTATGTAATATTAAAATTGTCAACCTATTCTGTAGTCGAAATAAAAAAATTGTTTCTTTTTCAGCCCGGATTGTACAGTAGAAATAGCCAGGAGAATCGGAATACCATTATACTTAAAATTTAATTCAAATGTGCTAGTTCTGTCGTTTGTTTCTGCACTCGATGGCTACTATAGGCTTACAGTTGCCTGGACGTTTAACTTGTGCCGAGAAGTTATAACCCCTAGCTTGGCTGTTTTGGCTAAAATGAAGTGTCATGGCCCTGTGGGGTAAGCAAAAAATTTTATTTTCCGATTTTAAACATCTGAAATCATTAAACTTTATAAAAACGGGCCAAGTTGACGTGTCTAATTATTTTTCTTTCCTAGACTCGTGTCTTTATAGATAATCAAAATTGGTGATTTTGGATTCTTAGTAAAAATAATATTTTAAAGTTTAAACTATTCTCAATCTATTGGAATTTGTCTGCTATTTTATCGAAATACCCTTTTTCAGATTTTCAACTTTGAAGGTTGATCAAATTCTTATTTTGCAATCTAGAAGGTTCGATTTTTTTTTTAAATGTGGGGAATTCATCTGAGAATGCACTTATTATAGAAAGATAACTTAATATTACCAAAAAGGTCGTTTTATGGAAGCCGTTCATATGTGATCTAATTTTTAAACCTTTTCAATCTCTTAATTTTCAGAGGAGAATTCTCGTACACAAAGTTAAAAGAGAAACGAGGGAACCGTTTTGGCACGTACATTTTACGAGAAAGCGAGACGAAATACAATGTTATCTACTTAGATGTTTGTGGGAAAGATGGCAAGCCAAGAACGCACAGAATAGACCAGATAGGTCCAGGTGACTTCATTTTATCCGAAAAAAATCAAAGGTTTACTTCTCTGACTTACCTGATAAAGTCCCATCAAGACCTAGACGAACAACTCTACCTCGGGGAATGTTTGCCAGCCACCGAAAGTGGTAAGCTCCAAAAATCGCATCACAATTTCCTCATTCTTCCAACAATTTTAACCCTGTTTTTAAAATCCTTTTCAGATAAATCACAGCTACTACTTTGCGCTAAGGAAAGCGGGGAATTGGATGTGATTGCGGACCAGGAATTGATCTCAGATTCATTGAGTAGGAGACCTGCTGTGATTTTACATTCAGAATTACAAGTCTACAAGGCTCAATCTCTTCCCAAAAGCAGAGAAATTTCCGATACCGAGGCAATGCCAGGAAGTTTTGCCCCGACTACAGTTTATAAAGCTTTGTGGCGAATTGAAAAAGGCAAAAAAGTGGAGGTGGCTATAAAACTTTTGAGAGAAGAAGAGCTGTCAAAGGAGTTTACACACTTGGCAATACAGTGGAGTCACTTAAAATCTAAAGAGTTTGTGAGGTGAGTTCAAAAAAAAATTATATACAAGGAAAAAATGTAATTTACCTCGATGTTTGTGGGAAAGATGAAAAACAGGTAAACTTGGTACATACCGAAGAGGTACGAAGTACTTTACCAATATTGCTTAAAAATAGGTTTAATAGTAATAACAATTGTCAAATCATTTTCTTTGTTTTTATTAGAGCCTTTGGATTGACCTTCGAACCGGCGCAAGGTATGATCCAAGAATTTGTAAATTTGGGTCCTTTGGATTCGTATCTGCGACGAGAGAGTCAAACTGTTAAAAATGTAGATTTAGTCGAAGCCTCCACTAGTCTTGCCAACGCTGTTTTCCATCTGGTAAGTTTTTCCTTGTATAAAACAATTTTTTTTAATTAAAAAAATTAAAAATTGTTTTTTAAGCGTTTAAATTGAAGTCACAATTAAAATGACGTGTATAATTTAATTAATGCCTATATTAGTGATGCAAATTTTAATGAACAGGATTATCATTAAAACATTTTCAGAAAAACATCGTGAAGTTTTTCATTGTTATTTATTTTCTAATTTACAATCATCTTGTTTTTTTCGATCTGATTTTTGTGTAATATAATAAATAATAGAAAATACGTAATAAAAAATATTGTTTAATACGAGGTTTTAAAAGTCAATATTAATTTCTTGATTTTTTAATGTATTTACGTAAGTTTAAAAAATAATTAAGAATTTCTTTAAATTTAAAGTAGCATCTGTAACTCCAATGTTCTTTGATTACCTGTCGTAATTTTTAAAAGATAAAAGAATTTAAATTTTAAAAGATTAATTTTACAATTTTTAAAAAATTTGAAATGTTAGAAAATTGTAAAATTACATAACACGCTATTTTATCAGTAAATAACATTATAATTTATAAATCAAATTGATTTCAACTTTTTGCGAAATCAAGTAATTATAAACATTATATTGTTAAAGAATTTCGTGAAATTGTTAATTGATAATTTTAAAATGAAAAATTAGATTCAAAAATCGTGATCTGGAATTTTAATAAATTTGAAAAAATTTTGACTACAATTGGAAGCTTAGAACTTTAATAAATTTGAGATTAGAATACTTGAAAATTTGAATCTGAAATAATCAGGAAATTATAGAAATAAAACTTTTTAAAGTTAAAATATTCCTACGTTGCAATTCCAAGATCGTAATTTTCCATTTTGTATATTAGCATTTTATATTGAAACTAACGGACGTTCCAAAATGAAAATAAGGATTTCAAGTACAAATTTTCACACTAATATTTTTAGTTTAAATTATTTTCAGGCGGAGAAAGGAATCGTCCATGGAAATCTTAGGTGTCGAAAAATTCTAGTTCACGAGCACACTGATAAAAACTTCATAATTAAACTTGCAGATCCAGGACTTGTTAGATATGGACCAACTGAGTATGTAAATTCTCTCAAAGAAATTAAATATAGTTATTTATAATTAAATAGTAATTGATTCAATAATTTACGTTTTCAGCGTTCATTGGTTACCATTGGAATGCTACAATAATCCAGATTCAGCGAAACGCAGTATGGAAGCAGACGTTTGGGCTTTAGGCACTGTACTCTGGGAGATTTTTTCCCTAGGTGGAATCTTGCCCACAAATCCCAGTGCTGATGCTATTAAAAAGGTTCTTACTTTAAAAATTCATTTCACTAATTCTTGGATTTAGTTTTATCGGCAACATAAAACATGTTTAATCTTTTGTTTCAGTTCTACGCAAGTGGAAAGCGTTTGCCAATCCCTAAAAGCTGTTCAGCGGAAATTTACAAAGTAATGTTGGAATGTTGGGCAGAA
Organism: Euceroptres primus; assembly: GCA_037177015.1. Lineage (NCBI taxonomy): Eukaryota > Metazoa > Arthropoda > Insecta > Hymenoptera > Figitidae > Euceroptres > Euceroptres primus. Next base: position 14,888 of record JBAGKK010420757.1, read on the forward strand.
GACAAAGATTCAAGGAAAAGGGTACAAGCAGTAGTCCGAGATCTTCGCCATATTAACTTGGCTGTCTACAGTTCCAGAAGAACTCACGTCTACGCTACTGCACTTCCCAAATTGTTTAAAAATTCAAGTCAAACGGACGATGAGACTACAGAAATTGACTCTTCGGATTGTGAATCGCGAGCCAGTAGTCTCTTTACGGATCGCACGAGTTTGCATTGGGATGACACTGATGAAAGTGAGTATTCATTCAAAACTAAAATTAATTCTTCTTTAATTATTTACTACAGCAATTTTATACGCGCGCTGAAGCGCGCGTGAAACGTTACATTAGCAACTGTTAAAGATAGTAAAAAAATACTAAAATATATCTTAAGTAAATACAAAAAAAATACTCTAAGTATATGTATGTATATAGAATTTTCAATACATTTCATTAGACAATTTTCAATTAAGAGGAAACGTATTTAAATATTATTTAAGAATCATTTTCCTCAAATTTTGAGCATACAATTTGAGTATGAAATATATATATATATATATAGAATTATATACAGAAAATTGTATATATTTTCTACTCAAATTGTATGCTTAAAATTTGACAAGAATAATCGTTAGTTTTAATTATTGTTCAATAATATTTGAAGGATGGAACGCCATAAGGGATTAACCAAAATTTTGCTGATTTTTCCGGAGAGACAAAAAACGTTCCGTAAAATCTAATTTTGAATTTAAAAAAAAGCAAACATCCTCTCTCGAGATATGTACATCAATACTGAATTGAAGCGTGAAAAGTTTCATTGGAAAATGTTATTAGGTTCCGAGAAAATGGAGGGAGAGTATATTTTTTTTCGCTTGGGGCGCACATTTTCTTAAATTTGTCCAGTGATTAAAAATACAATTTTCAAGTTTAGAAAAAAGCATAAATTTGGTTTCTAGTTATTGAGTTGCTGAATCTATACAAAAAGAGTTTGGAAAATGTCATTAAGTTCCGAGAAAATTGATGGGGAATTTTTCTTTTCGTTCCAGATGCGCGTTTTTTCAAGTTTGGACGCTGATTAAAAATCAAATTTTCAATTTAAAAAAAAGCAGAAACTTGCTACCGAGGTACTATAGTACTGAATTGGGGCATGAAAAGTTTTATTGAAAAAATTCATTGAGTTCTGAGAAAATAATGGGGAAATTTTTTTGTTCAGGCGCATATTTTAGGCCACAATGGGCCATATTTTGGCAAAATATGGTCATAACATCTTATTTTTAAATTTAAGACGCAGAAGCGAAGTAGATTTGGAGCTATGAAGTTGCTAAAGGTTAAAAAATGTTGCAAAAACTTAAGAAAGAATGTTTTAAAAAATTGAAAAGTTGCAAAAAAAATTTGAAAAATGAAATTATAAAAAAATTCTTTGGTGAGAATATGTATTTAAATTATTCAGAATTTTCTACCTAATAATCTCGTTTTAGAAAAAATGTGGGTTATAATCCCTTATGGCGTTCCACCCTTCATTTCAATACATTTTCTCTGAATTGAAAATTGTATAATGACACGTATTAAAAATTCTATACACATTTAAAATATATATTTGAGTTAATTGTTAATGTTCTTAATTAAACGGTATTATTGAGTTAATAACGTTGGAAATTAATTAATAAATTTTGAATTATGATTTATTAATTAAAGAAATCAAATCGTTAAAAATTAAATCATTTTCAACCTAAAACACTTCAAATTGTTTGGATTGCATTTTAAATATTTAAATCATTAAAAATTGTACGCCAAATTAATAGTATCAATCGTTAATTATCTATATATTATTTATACATAATATACAAATTACTATCAGCATTTGCAAAATTTTAGAATTATAAAAATGAACAAATATAATTTTAAAATCAGGTAAACAAATTAAAATTATTATTGAAAACAATTGAAAAACGTCAACATCACAACAATGATCAATAGTGAAGAAACTTCACACTGCGAACGGAAACCCATCAAGATTATTACTATTATTATTATTATTATTATTATTATATATAAAAACCAATCTCAAAAGGGTCACTCTATGAATGATCACGTGAAACCAATTGCGGTCATTTTTTTTAAAATTTTAATTGCTCTATAATTATTTCTTATATTTCTAGATTCGATTCGTGTATTTTAAGAATAATAAATTATTTTTCATTAGGCCAGAAAAAATGTTTGAAAACATGTAGACGTGTGGAAAATAACAATAGTACGCCATTTTTAAAATGAATTAAACATTAAAATTACTTATTTAAAATTAAGTAGAAAGAAACAGTGCGATTAGGGATGATTTAAATTTATTATCTATAATTATATTTTGGAGTTATAGTGGAAATTTTGAAAATTTTAAAACTTCTTTCAAAATAAAGATTGATACCAACCTTTTACACGGTATTCAGTAAAACTGCTCATAAAAATTTATTCTTCCAGATTTTTGTCCTCGAAAACCTGAAAATTAGCAAAAAACACCACCTTCAAATCCCCGTATTTTCGAATGTACATTTTTTTAAAAAAATTTATCTGCGCAAATAAATTATTTAAACTTATATCTATCACTCACAAAAACTTCGCGGATGTACTTTGCGTGGTTTTCCTTTAAATATCGTTTAAAATTTTGTCTTGACCGACCGATTTTGACAGACTTAACCAAAGTTGGTAAAGCAAACTGAAGAAAACAGTCAACATATCGATTACTTTTCTTTTTTTGAATTTAAAATTCAACACAAATTCCATAAAGTAAGTATTCCATCAGTAAGTACAATGAATCACTAATTTCAATCAATTTCGAAATAATTTGAAAGAATAAAATTAAAATCACGTCCTATTTTAACCTACGTACTTAAATTTTATTTCTAGTTAATTTATTTATGTTTGTGTATATGTGTGCCTATTTTTTTCTAGGTAATTCCTATTTCTCAACGATAAATTTTTTCTGACTATTCTTTACAAGGAGAAAGAGAAAGAGGGAGATAAGAAATTGTATAAAAAATACACTCTTGAACATAATTGGTTCAGTATATATTAGAATATGAAAATTTACATATAAAGAATAAGCAGAAAA
>JBAGKK010420859.1:0-17970 GCA_037177015.1 Euceroptres primus
CAGTACAGCATTTAGTACAAGTTTTCGGAAATTGAAAAGAAGGATACACATTTTTCAAGATATTTCAGAAACGGATAATCCGAATTTAAATTTTTTTCTAGGTAATTATTCTTCATGAAAAAAAACAAATCAACCTATTGTTTATTAAAAACAAGTAAATATGTCCTGAATTACAGAGCACTGAATTTTCAGAACATTTTTAGCACTTTTTGTCAGTTTTTTGAGAACATCTCAAAAACCGTTATAGATATCGCTAAAGTAAGACGATATTTTTCACTTTTTAAAAAAAATTTTCACTCCTAAAAAAAATTGTTAAACAATTTTTTTTTAACAATTTTAATTGCAAATACCTATTAAATTAGACGTGATAGCAACAAACGAAAGACAGATTCGTGTTCAGTATTGAAAAGTACTTCGGAAATGATATGTTGCATTCAGCGAGGACATACATAGGTCATTTTTGTTGATCAGTGTATTCAATACATATTCTTTTCCACATCTTGTGATTCAGCTTGTTTCGATTGATCCTTGCAAGATTGACTTGAAGTAATTCCCTCCTTATTTTTAAACATTCTTTTCAAACTCTAACCTTTTTTCTCCTTGCAAAAGAGAATTTGAAATTTCCTGAAATGAAGTTCAATATTTTATTCCACATCTTGGTACTCTCAGGTTATATTCCGATTGAGCCCGGTAAGAATGTGAGGCAATGTTAGAGATTGAAACCTTTCTTCGCAATTTTTATTGAAGGGTTTCCTTTGTGCTCCGACAAGCCTTCGGACAAGTTTATTCAAGAAGTGGAAGAAAGGCAAGCAGCGTTTGAACGTGTTTGGATTCTGCCTGTGCGAACTGGTTTGCACAAGCGAGGATTTACCATCCTCTTTCATGGGAGGTCACTTTCCCGAAGGTGAATTCCAGATTTTTAGAATTTCTATGCTAGTTTCAAGAACACCTGAGGCCCTTATGTCCTCTTTTAGCTTACGAGTCTTCGAGAAGACTTTAGAATAGATTAAAGTATATGTAAAGATGGCTAGGAAAATAGAGAGAAAGATTGAGGGGAAAAAATGAGGATATTAGAAATAGAGGAAGAAGTGATGGAGTGGTGTTGTTAATGCTAGTGGCTAGTCAGATAAGTAGTCGATGACCAGGGGCAGTTTCCTTCAAAGGGGGTTTCACCCTCTTACTAATCACCTTGAAGTGTGGAAATATCACTTACAAAATTGATTTATATATATATATATATATATATATATATACACAATTTATTTGAAAATTATTATTGCACAAAACAAATCTGGTTTTTAAAGTTTTTTTAAAGCTGACATCTTTCTAAACTGAAAAAAGAATCAATACATACCTGAAATAAACTTTTATAAGTGCTCAATAAAAAATAATTTTTAAAGTAAATAAATATATTTTGCATTTTTTATATGTATATAAATTATACAGTGTGGACACGTAGCGGGTTACATACATTAAATCACATGAAAATGTAAGGAGTGAAAACATTCTGTAGGCGCAAAACCCCCTGTACAAGGCCGTTCTGCGTGCATCGGTGTATGTCTGGTAGCATTTTTCTTCCTGTATGTAAGGTGTAAGCCATTACGTGTCCACCCTGTATAACAATCGATTGGCTTTCTTCTATAAATGAAAAGAAAATTATTTTCTGGATCGAAGAATACAATTTACGGGTGAAAAAGTAGAAATAAATTTTTTTGGAGCATGGTATTGGACACATGAGAAGAAATAAACAGAAAGTAGATCTAGGAAAAAGAGAAAAAGGGGAGAAAAATGAGTATATAAGCGATAAGTGCGTCCTAAGCGAACTTTGATGAGCGGTTGGACTAACCACTTTTTTGACTTCAATCTTTTCCCTTTGAGAAAATTACTTTTTGAATTCGTCTCGCCACTCCCTGAAGTGAGAAGTATCAATTTTTAGAAATTAGAGCATGATATCTAACAAAATTTCTGAATGTTAAATGTCATCAAAATTAAATGGTAGAAATTAAGGAAAAAGTCTCATTTGTTACAAAGGAAAATTAAATGGACAGGAATATTTAATAGGGTGGTTAAAAAATGTTGTAGCGAAATAAAGCCGGCAAATTTTAGGGCTAAAGAGATTTATTTCCTGTTTTTATCAAAGCAGACAGTGAGTTAGGAAAATTACCAGAATTAAAACACTTTCTATCTCTGAGCATTTAATAGGTTAGTGCTTATTCATGGTTAGTTTGACGTGATGGTTCATGGGTGTAGAAATAAATTGTTTAGATCCGGTCGAAAGTTGTAAAATTCCAAGTGTACAGATTTTTTATTAAATTTATATTGTGCGTGAAAGTAGGAATTGAACAGAGTTTATTTTACATATTTACATATTTACATTAAAGGCATGAAAGTCTTTTACACTCCAACTTTTTATGACATCGTAGACATATTTAGAAGGAAAATTTAGACAATTGTAAACTTTGTAATTTGCAAAATTCTATGATCTTCTCCAACTTTGAAAACATAATCTATTGACATTAAAATTTCAAATCATTGTAATTAAAATTTTCAAGAACAAGTTGATCATTTTCGATATTTAAAGCACCTCAATATTTAACCATTGAATGTTAATAATTGAAAAATTCATGAAGCTTCAAATGTAGAAAAATACCTCGTATGATAAATCGAAAAATATTTTTAATTTTTGAAACCCAAAGTTAAATGATCTTCAAACACAATGTTTATTTTCAGTTATTCCGAGCATACTATTTTTTCAGTCTTCCGACATGCAAATCACGGTAACCGATCTCCCCCGAGTCAAACATAGCCCATTTTTTTCTCCCCGTAAACACGATGTTTTCTGTTTTCGTTTCTTCGCCAAGGCGAAGGCTATTTGTCCCCACAGGAATTCCACAGCCGTTTTTACATAAACACACTCGGTGTGGTGTTTTCGTATCCAGAACTGGCTTAGAAATCGAGAAGTTTGACTGAGGGCATTGGTGTATAACAAAACGGCCCTGGGCGGTGGAGACAAAAGAAAGAAAGAGATAGTAAAATGGTAAAATAAATGCGTCGAAAAGAGTAAGGACGATGCCTCTGTGTGAGCACTACTCTGTGGTAAAGAGGAGAGAGAAACAGGAAGGAGGGAAATAGAGAAAGAGAGAGTGATAGAAAAAGAGAGAGAAAAAGATATAGAAGTAGAGAAGGAATGAGATAGAGTGGTTTAGTTGAAGGAAAGAGAAAGAGAGATAGAAAAAGGGGAGAAAAAGAGAGAGGATATAGAAGAGAACCAGAGATTGTAAAAGAAGGAAATAGAAAATCTAAAGGAGGAAAAGAGAGGCAACGGTGGAGTATAAAAGAGAGAGGAAAGAATAGAGAGAAAGAGAGAATGGAGTTGGGGGAAGGAGAGAGTAAAGAATAGAGAAAAAGAGAGAGCAGATCAAAACTGAGAGGAAGGGAGAAATCCAAAGGAGGAGAAAAGGACGGAAAATAGAAGGGAGTAAGAGAGAGAGAGAGAGAGAGAGAGAGAGAGAGAGAGAGAGAGGCCCCAATTTCGTGTAAGTGCGAGCAGCATAGATTTATATGCTGCACCGGCTGTTGAAAAGGGACGCTAAAACTCATCTGTGGAATATTCCGCTGAACTCCGCCAGTACCGAGGGTGGTGTAAACGTGAAAGAGGGCAGGCGAGTGGACGAAAAGCACGTATACACAAATACTTCAAGGCATACCCACTTCTATTTTGATTATGGATTTGAGAATGATCTCCTGCAATACATATACTTGATTCTCACCAAAGTTCGTTTATTTGATCTCCCTCTCACTTTATTTTTCCAAAGCTGACAGAAATGTTGTTGAATTGGAAAATACAAATTTAATAAGTGCAGGTGCGATCGTATTTACCTTAGTTTATTCAGTTTATGCAAACCCTCTTTTTATTTACTGGTAATTGGATCGGTCAGTGGTTTGCTTTTATAACAAAGAAATGGGATGGCTTAATAGGTAGAGTTAGAATAAACAGAATTCTGGTTTGAAATAACTACGAGTTGGGTAAAATGGTGCATGGGTTGTTGGAGAAGAATTGGAAACCTGCATTCAGAAAAAAGTTTTTTACATTCAAACAAAAATGTTTAAATCAAAAATTTAATTGCATTGTTGTAGGGTCCAAGAAACATTTCACTCAAAAAAATGGTTAAATATGCCCTTACTATTTTTTCTGGTTATAGTAACCAGAATTCTGGTTAAACTAATCAGAAATTCTGATTAAAATAATCAGAATTCTGATTACTTAAATACTACTAAAACTGATTACTGATTACTAAATAATCTAATAAATTACTAAATAACTGATTACTAAAACTGATTACTAAACACTTACTAAAAATAGTAAGGGCATATTTAACCAGAATTTTGGTTAATTTAACCAGATATTTTTTGAGTATTGTTTTATTCAAACAAATATTATCTGAATCAAACAAAATTTTGTTTGAATCAAAAAAACTTTTTTCTGATCAAAGTTTTTTTTAATATAAACAAATTTTCACATCTAATTAAGAAAAACAGGTTAAAAACGCTTTTTTTAACATGAAAATATTGGAATTTTAGGTATTGTTTTGGGAAGTTATAAAGATATAAAGTTTCGAATCGAGGGGTTGGCCAGTCGATTTTTAACTATATGTACACTAGATTTCAAAAAATTTTAATGATTTCAAAAGCTTGCAAAGGTTTCAAAGATTTCAAGAGATTTCAGAAATTTCATGAAGACATGTATATCAGATTTCGAGAGTGGTTAGCAAAAACAAAATTTCAAAAGATTTCATGAAATTTTTTTTACCAGATTTCAAGATTGGTTAGACCCTCGTGTCGATTAGATTTTTTTATAAAGAAATAAAGTCAATTTTTGAAAACGCTAAGTTTGAAAGACTTTTAATTAAAAATTACTCAGTGTCGTAAGCACCTGAATTATTTATTTCATATTCATATCTATTGAATAATCTTGTTTTTCTGACGGCACTGGGTTACTTCATGCTCTCTTTGTGTGATGTTTTCTCCCTCCCTCAATGACTCACTGACACACTCACTCTCATTTTCTATGTGTAGCTGTAGAGTGTAATTTGAATGGGTAAAAAGTAAAAAATACCCTTCTATAAACAGTATATACTCACACAGTTGTAAGCAACTTAAATTTTTTATCAAACACGAAAGATCCTTATACATCTAATTTCTAATAACAGGTTTTTTTTTGGTAATTTCTATTGCAGAAAAAACGAAGGATAAATTTTACCTCGATTCCGGGGTAAAAATTACCTGCAGCAAAAATTAACTTCATAGGGTAAATTTTACCCAAATCTCGGTTAAATTTTCTTTTGTTTTTCTATGCCAACACATGTATTTTGAAAGACGTAAAGTTGTCTGAATAAAAATTTATCGTTTTAAAAAATTATGTACAACAAATTTTATCTTTAGTTTTTTCTGTGATTGGAAAACAAAAAATAATATTAGAATTTTGTTAAATTGAATTAAAATTCTTTGACTTTTTTGCAATATTTTTAAGAAGGGCGTATTTAAAAAGAATTACATATGATTAACTCTAGAAGAAATGTTAAGTTGTGAGGAATATTCAGTATTTTCAGTAATAATATTTGGATGTTGATGATGAAACCAAATATTATTTTAACTGAGGGTCGATACAACTCCTTTCTTAAACATTTTCAGTAATTTTGGGAATCTAATTTTCAAGGAAAATCTTTGAAATTGATTTTTAAAAAACATTTCCTGATTTTAAAATTAAAAGGACGTTGAAATTCGATTTCTACTCCGATGCATCAGTTGAATAATGGAAGTCAACGGCTGCACCTCTGCCTGCTTATGTGCAAGTTGAGATGTGAGAACTAAGTTTCATTTGAAAAGTTTAATGAGATTCGTGGAGCAAGGCCTGAGGGCACAATGGCAGATACGTATAGAGATCTTCGAGAACTTGCAAGGAGTTTTCTTTGCCAGATTTCGAGCATATACACTGCTTTCGCGATTTAATGCTCGTTTCGGGTATGGCCTGCAATGCCCTTGGACTTAAATCGCGAGACTCTAAACGTAAACAGTCAGAACCGTATGAACTATTTCTGTTTGATTTTTGTCACGAGTACAAATTTTTTTTTAAATGTAAGTTTCATGTAACGTTTACTTTAATTTTAAGTTTTGTTTAGGTATTATTTATTAATTATTATATATAACGCATAACCAAAGTACTGAAAGCGAACTAACAAAATTATCCGCTGCCCGCTTTGTGGATACGGTACTACGAAACTTCGTTGAAGGACTTAAATCAAGGGGACGTATATCGCGAGATGAGTCGCGAGAGCAGTGTAGTTTAGTTGCATACGTGACTTTTGATGGGAAATTGTATATGGGATTTAGAAAAAAATTTGCAAAAAGTAATGGGAAAAAGTAGTTTTTAAATAAAAAAAGTAAAATTATAGACTATTAATTTTTAGTTTTTATTTTATTAAATAATTAGTTTTTAGGAAAACCTTTTGTTCATAGAAATTATAAAAAATTTACTTGTTCAAAAACTTATAGTCGCAATTGATCAAATTTTCCAACAATTTCAGTACATATTTCGATCAACTTCAAAGCATCAAAATTCATCTGTGCTTTCACTCTTTTTTTTTTAAATTCCCAATATCACTGGACCTTGTGTAATGTTCGATACTCAAAAGGATCGAATAAATGTTAAATCTTCCGGAGAACATGCATTGCAACGCTCCGTGGTCAGTATTCACTCTCATGAATTCGACCGCTGGTTTCCGGGATCACGATAAATCATTTCACCCAGGAAAATATCTTCGGGTCAAGAGGTCGTTGTTCTATTTTTTTTTCTACTCACTGGATATTTTTACTCGCACTTTATTACAAAAAAATATTCAATCCAAGTCCGCGAATCTCTTTGTATCAGTAGCGAAGGGTCAGTCGCTCGAATGGCGATGGTCACCGAATCACGTTTCGTTGGGTACAAATTTTTTTTGCACATGTTTGCACAAACCTCCGCATAAGCCCTAGATGCGGGTACTGTCTCTCTTGCTCTATTGGATCGTAGTAACCTCACTGTGCCAGCTGGTCTGAAAATTTGAAACCTTTTTTTTTTTTGCTTTTCATTGCCTCGCTTTTAGTTTGTTTCGATCTCGAGTGATTTTTATAATTCAAGAATAGATATTCAAACGTGCTCAACGTGGTCGCTGGTTTCAAATGTCCGGGGTATCAAATTTTCGGGTAGCTTCAAGTATCACTTTCAGGTCCTGAGTTCTGTCAAAGCAATTTAGGGCTTTAGCTTTTAGTTTAGTTTAGAACTTTAGAACATAGATATTTGTAGAGCTAATTGCTCTTTCGTTTTTGTATTGTTTTTTACGAATCTACAGGGGAAGATCTTCTTATTCTAATTCTTAAATAAACAGAATTTTATCTTCACGTCTGAAACACACATTTTTAGAATGTTCTTTTTTTTGTATAATATTTTTAAATTTGAAAATAGTGAAAAATACTAGAAATGAATGAAAACGGTATTTCGATCCGCTGAAATTGTATTAGACTCGAATAAAAATTCTTTCTGGGGCATACTCGAATTTCAGCTCTTGATCGATGACATTTCAAGGCCAGAATGGCCATATGCAGGAAACTTAAGAAAAACAGGAAGTCGTTCCACAGAATTATTTCCAGTTAATCTTTCCTCCTCTGGTTAATAATAATGCTGGCCAGGACATAAAATACGTATGTAGGTACGTGGCATTTACCTATGCTCGATCGCACGTGTATTTCGTATACTGATATCATCAATTAATAATCAATGTTTCGCCAATCGATGTCAGGAACAGACAGATTGTCTGCCACTGACACGTGTGGATTAATATCACTCTATAATAGAGCCAATAACTAATCCATTCGAGAATTATATAGTCAATAAAATATTTAAAAATATTATAAAGTATTAATAAATACTTCAATGTTTGAAGTAAAATGTTTTTTAATTTTCCAATATTTATTTGATTTAGGAAAAGTTTCGTTTCATCGATGGATTATATTTAGTTGAGTGAAATTAAATATAGAAATTCTGAAAATGAAATAGGCAATTTTTGTGAAAGGAAAAGTTGAATTTGAATTTGGGGTGGATTATATGGATGTGACATTTCGTTTTAGTTAAAAATACCAATAGTTTTTGTGCAGGTGGTTAAAGTCATGTTACCAGATGTTGTAAACATGACGGTTTATAAAAGTTTATATATGTTGTCGTAAATGTGTATGTTTATGAAACAAATATAGCCATCTATATTTTCGTTTGCATGTGGCTATGGACACTCATAGTGTTATCCACATACAGCGTGTAATGTATTTAATTAGTCACAGCACGCCATTTTCGACCGAATCATCGGCCCTTTCCACAAATGCGGAGTCAAAATAAAACTCAATTATTGGTAAATTTGCATCAGGACTGTAGACAAGAGAAATGCTTGAGTTTATGTCAATTTTTATTCATATTTTTAGGAATTTCGAATAAATGAAACTTGCTTCTCATAGAATGATAAATTCTCATAAGATTTTGAAATTGTTCAAATTTTTTTGAAATATAAAAATTTGAGGAAGGATAATTTCAATAACTCAATTGTAATCTCAAATCTTATACAAATTTAAATACACAATTATTTATGAATAAAAAACCAATGATGTAATCATTCACATTAATGGCATGGTATATTAATTTACTATAACTTTTCTCAACACGCACCTGTTGTGCAGTCCACAACCAGCACAAGTAAAAGTTTTTTATACAAAATAATGATAGCGTGTTATTGCAACATTTTACATATACTATACGTAGTTTCGGTATAATAGATGTTCTAATAGCACTAAATAGACATTCGTGACTGCAGTCTTGCGTGTAAATAGAAAGAATGGATTCAACGCGTATTATCAACAATATCCATTAATTCATTATTTATTTACCTACTCAGTGATTACATCACATTTCGCGACGAATCCCTTCTAAAAAAAAGAGCAAAAGTAAAGGTGATTCACGTATTAAAATTGATGGACTCCAAGATCCAATCTTTTCTAACACGAAAAGCAAATGTGATGATATCACACTAAATCACGAATTCGTGACGAAATAATGGGTTTGGGTACTACACGTAACCTATGAGTTGTCGTTTTTATGATAATTTTAGAGAGAAAATTTTTCAGGAAATAAAGAACATTGATTCATGCGATATTGAGGTAGGACATTAGATTTTATGTTAAATTGAAAGCGATAACAAATTGTAGGCATTTCTCGCAGAAAAAATTTGTTTCGATTAAAGAAATCGTTTCTTTAACTTAGTTTCTTCACCCTCTGCCTACTCTTCACATTATATGGCGCTAGAGTGGGAATAAGTCAGCGTGAAATTCAAATTTTTCTCTGGATGCAAATTTTCTTTAGGGAATATAAATTTTATATTTATATAAATATATATAAATAAAATATGTACCTATTCAAATGTAAATTTAAATTACTTTGCAATGTTTTGGAACATTAAGTGTCGAATTAAGTATATTATATTGATATCTTATCGTAATTTTATTTGTAATTTATTCAGTATTTAAATTTTATGTTGTTTTTTGCATTTAAATTTAAATTAAAAAGTAAACCTCAGTGATTTGTTCTTATAAGATTTCGAAACTGAATAACCTATCGTCCCTGACCATCGATTGCACTTTCACTGCCTTCTTCCTATCCGCCTAGTAGCATAAATTCATCCGATTGATGAGGCTAACAATCATCCTTGCACGATTATATCGATTCGCGATTTGTATCGCGGCAAAGGCAGAATTTTTGTTTTTTATGTATATCTGAGTTATTAAGAGCATTTCGTAAATATATCTTTTTTCCGACTATCATTTATTTTATTTATTATTTTGGATCAGGTGAAATTCATTGAATGACGCATTCACTGTTTCTTATGAATAATTTAACGAAAAAGAAAAATGAATAAAAAAGACTTTCATATCGAGCAAATTTTTCTATACTGCTCTATCTGTTATATCTAGACCATTTTTAAATATTCTTTTGCTAGATTTGTTCCTAAATTCATGAACCTGAATTTAATTAGTGCAAAGTGTTGAAAATCTAGCTTAGTCACGTCTGGCTTCAAGTCCCTCCGTCATCAACAAGTGGTAAAATGTTTGCTCGGCGCAAAGCAGATACCATGTACTGGATTTAATTTTCAAGTGCGTGATACGTGCGCCAAGTGTCGCCGACAATGAAAATCAATGGCTCGTGATCAATCTAGCATCATTAAATTTCCAAAAGGGGTTACACACCAAGCTGGCATACATTCTCTGGTTTTCCGCGATCTCGTCATCCATCGCAATTAATGATCCCTAAACTACTGTAAGGTTCTGTGTATTGGTATAAAATGTGTGTGTGTGTGTATGTAAGTATTTATGTCTGTGTGTGTTTAACGCACATGCACGTTAAATACAATATTACATTCAACGACAACGAGTGATCGTGTCACTTTTTTCTCTCCCTTTTTGTCCGCCCCCCCCCTCCCTATTTTCAACGCATAATAATTTCAATGAACACTCTGTGACTCTTTGTGCTTCGACCCCGAGAGAAAGGGAGACAGAATTGGGGAGAGAGAGAGTGCGAAACCCTACTGGCCTAATGCAGCAAATATATGTGAATAGAAAAAGGAGAGAAGAGGAAAATTTAGTGTTATCTTCTTTTTTTATGTGGGAATTTTTTGTAGTGGGAAGTATTCAAATTGAAGAACATTTAAAGTATCAGGAGACATTAAAATTAGGAAAAATTCGAACCATCTTATTTTGTTGGTTTTAATTAAATTTATTTTAATATTATTGAAAAGAATTTGAATATTTCGTCGAATTCCATATTCAAACTCCTAAAAGTCGGTTGATAATCTTGAATATAGATGCGCAAAGCATTTCTTAAAAAAGCACCTCAACTCAAAACACCATAAAATTTGGAATGAATATAAAATGAAATAAATCCCAAGAGTAAGAGGCTAGCATAAACCTAAACTATTAAAATTTGAAGAGACTTAAATATTTAAAAAGCCCATTTTTACTCCCCATAATAAAATGTTATCTATACACACATATGAAGTCCATAATAGGGTGGTTTATTTTATACTTGTTTCATGCATAAAATTTATATAAATATGAAGTGTCCAATTTTAAAGATAGTTTCCAAGTGGTCCTGAAATGGCTTCCTCATTCGAGCCTTTACATATTCCCCTCTCTAAACGCTAAAGTGATGTTTAAATAAGTAACATTTAGGGTTTCCAGTCACGGAAATGCAATTCCGCACATTTGAACTGAAAAAATGCGAGGAAAAGTCCCTCCTTGACTTCTCAACTCTACTTTGGACCTTTGAAGAAAGTTACCTTTCCTACGACAATTTCAAGTGAAAAGTTTCCTATGGCCCATCACCAGATTTACCATCTGCTCTCTTTCTCTCTCTGTCTCTCTCTCTTTTTTTATTCTCCCTCGTGTTTCTCTTGACGCACATGCGTATTGCACGACTCTTTGTTCTCATCTCTCCCTCGATGTTTCACACGCGTATATTTTGGGAGTAGGTCCCGTTCCTTCCCGAACATTCCACCCTCATTTTCCCCTTTCTTTGTCTCTCTTTCTCTTTCTCTTTCTCTCTTTGTTCTTTAGTGTCCTTCTTTCTCTTTTAGCTACCCTCTTTGTCAATTTGTTTCTACCACGTGTTCTCCTTTGTTTAGGCTTCTTCCGCCTTCCACGATACAGTAGTCAGATGTGGTATTGGAAGTCCCGATCAAGTGAGAGTTTTATGAGTTTTGCATGAATCACTGGGGTGTTAACGATGCTACTCTGTTTTGTTTCAATGCCACGCTTGATTGGCATATACACTTTTCTTTGTCCTTTGCTCCACTTTTGGTTACGTGCGTTGTAATGGGGTGCTTCTTTGTCTGTTAGGCTTGTGTAGTTTTGATATCTTTTGGTATTAGAGTCATTAGGATTTGAGAAGGGAGGATACATGATTTGTTTTCATTTTTCATTTTCTATGCATTAGTTAATTAGTTTTGTGCTTTGGAAATTGGCTTCCTAAAGATTTTAATTAAGAAACCATTCACAGTAGGAAACTTCCAAATTGAAATCCATCATAATTAGAAAGCACACAAATATCCAAATAGTAAGCATCAGAAGTAGGAAACATGTAAATAAATATTGAAAAATTATATAATCATAAATGTTGAAATTAAATTAATTAATGCCTCAAGAATAAATAAAATAACAGATATCTAAAAAGATCATAAGAGATCGATGAAAGAACAATAAAAGAGGTTACGACGGCTTTAATTAATTGCCCATTAAGTTTCTGACCGAAAGGCTTTTGCGTTATCCGCTTCCGTATGGGTGGCCTATGTATAGCTCGATTCATCCCTGGCAGGACATCAATAATACTGGAGCTGCACGATAATCAGAGTAGAAGCTCTTTGTTCGAAGTGCAGTCTAGCGATCTAAGCAAGCTCAGCTTACTGATGACTGACTGGAATTCAGTTTTCATTTTCATATAACTCCTATAAATACGCAACTAATTAGAATAAGCTGATAATGATAGAAGCTGATCTCTATAATTCAAAAATCAGTTACAAATATATTTTAAATTTATTTAATATGATTTCTTAATGGGAGAACATTTTCTTTGCGAGACAGTAACTTTTGAATTGAAAGGTAGAAAACAAAATTAAAGGAAAAGGATTGAAAGAAAATAAAAATAAAAAACGAATTTCGTGAGCAGAGATCAGCTGAAAAAATATTTGTTCTGAAGATAGGAGTCTATCTGCTAGACTCTAGAGCTAGACTGTAGATCTAGACATTAGACCAAATTGAGTTCTACCACTAGTTAACTCTAATTTCTATCCGGATAAGGGTGCCCGGAGAAAGTAGTGAAGATAGCAACTGCAACAGTAATCCAGGGTCGAAGGTTTCTCTTTATGATGCAGAATCCAGGTCATTAGGCAATGTAACTCAGTCAGCTGGACGTTTATTTGTATTTACACGGTCCAAATATATGTCACAGGGACCACCATTATCTCCTCCGAGATGAAACGGAGCGTATAGACTTATAGAGTATACATGAACATTGCCATTTTTACTACTACTGCAGCAATCAACATTGAGAATCAAATAACATTGCTGGAAATAAAATCCCAGGGGATACCTTGTATCGATTTTTCCTCAATTTCAGTTGCACAAAAAGTCGCCACGAAAATTTTCGACAAAAAAAATTGTATAACTCAATTCATTTGTTGAATGAAACTGAAAAGTTTTAATTATTCTAATGAGAATCAGAAATACTTGCGGCAAAAAAATTCCAAAAAACACATAAAATTGCAGATTTACTAGCGGCAATTAAGTTATCCGCATGCATATAAATCGATCGTTTCTAAGTGAAGGCAGAGTTTCCTCGTTATTGACATTGGTTCTGCGATTTATATATCGATTCAATCTCTGTCGATTCCAAGCTCTCGAGGGAAAAGGCCCAAGCGGCTCGTTAGGAGCTATATACGAAGTTTTGCAGATTCGCGATTATTTATGTTAGCTAGTTTATTTCCGCGTTCGAAAACAGTCTAAAATTTACGATCTTCGAAAATTGTAAGTTTAGGGTTCATTAAGAATTGCCCCTTACGAAATAATTTAGCCGATTAATTCGCTACAAGACACGAGACATATAAATACATATTATGTGTACTGAAAGCAGTTCCTGAAAATATTTTTGCCAATTTTTGCGACGAAATAAATGAGTAGTGACAAGAGACAGAAGAAGAACGTTGTCTTTTATGTATTAATGAAAAGGTGCCCACTGAGCGTTGTAAACGCACTTTCTTATTTTTATTATTTATTTATTTATAGCACCTGCAGAAAAATTATCATCCGCCTGCTAGTGCAGCTTGTTTGGATCGAGTTTGCAAATTTCGGCACCGGTGGTCACGAAATGTCCAAGTAAAAGTTGAGAATTTGCATTATGATTCAAATGTTTTGGAGAAAATTCTTAAGTTTACTGTTTAAAATGAATTTGAGAAAATAAGACAAATTTTAAAATTCACAATTTTAATTCGAGGAAAAGAGACTTAGAGACAAAAGAGGAACTTTAATCATTATTTTATCTTACTATACATATATTATATAGAAAAATGCAAAACTGAACTTGTGCAAGAAATACTTATTTTATAATTTTTAATTAAATTAAAAATGTTTAATTAAAACAGGACCTCATTACTGTGCAAATGTTACAAAGGAAGTGGATATTTCGTTTAAAATTAAAAACATTTTTTTATTTCTTTGAAGGAAACGACGAACATTGAGGCAAGAATTTGAGAGGGCTTTGAAACTCATAATAAAACCGTCTGCTCCAGATTTGCTTTTGGCCTCTTTTTGGATTCTAGAAATAGATTTTTTCCTTTTATGTTTTTCTTCAAACAAAATTAGTTTGTGAAAGGTATTTCATTTTCCATAGGAGCTTTTGAAACTTAAAAGTGGAATTGCAAACTTTTAATAGAAAGATTTTTATTTCTTACAAATAAAAAATCCTCTAAAGTAAATATTAAATTCTGTAAGGAAATATCTGAACAATTTTCTTCATTTCTTTAATAAACATTTTTTTCTGACTGCAATTTGAATGCTTTGAAATATGAACTTGGACATCTTGAAATCCCCTCATCAAAAATTGATTAATTAGAACTAAATTCCATATAATTTCCCGATGAGTTCCTTTTCCTGTATCTTGAGGGACCATTTAAGTTGGACATTTCCCAGATAAGAAAAGTGATCAGAAATGTAGAAGCGGGCATATGTTAGCAGAAGATGAGACAGAACGAGGGTGAACGAGAGGGGAAAAAAGAGTTAATTAAAAGCAACTCGCTCTAGCAAACTCAAGAAGGAAAGCTTGGAAAGTTGGAGGTTAACGAACTTTGTCTAGTCTTGCTCTAACCCGTTACTCTAACGTCTAACCAACCACCTTCCACACTTTTTTCACTATCGAGAAAAAAAATCCCTCGCGAATTCGATCCTTTGATAAAAATTAGAAGAAATGAATAAAAGAAGAAGAGGTATTTCAATCTCTTTAATTTTTGAAGGATAAGTTCTTATATTTTTAAAATAATAGGGACTAAAATCCCTGCATTTCTCAATTTAAACTTTTTAGAACTTAATCTTTTCCAAAGTCTAATGATTTATTAATTTTTATTTATAATTTATATTATTATTTCAGAAAGCTGAAAATTGGAGCAAGTGGAAGTTCAGGAACTCTGGAGAACAGTTTTTCAGGTGGGAATTTAAAGAACAGGTGCTAGATGTCGACATTTTAGATTTTAGAACTTCTTCCATATTGAAGAAAAAAATGTAAGTACATACCAAGTTCAATTTTTAATCACGTAACCTTCTGGTCTTACGCAAGTGTATTCAAGTGAAAGGAATCACGTATCATATTAATGGGTAACTTACTCTAATTCCTAGTAAAGTAGTTCTTCTTCCTTCTATTACATTATGCAAATCTTTTTACTAAAAAAGCAGCTGATGATTTTATTTGGAAATCCAAGACCGTATTCGTCTTATTCCCCCTAATTCTAAAAAGAATTTTAACTTTTTAACACGCTTTAAAAATATTACATTATTTAATGTAATAAATTTATAGTTAAAATTTAATTTAAAATTAGATGAAATTTCAATCTGAAAAGTTTTTGACATATGAAAAAGGAAATGATTTTTAAAGTTAAAAACTATTTTTTGAAAAAAGAAAAAAATAGTGTGCGATGGCCGGGAATCGAACCCGGATCAACTGCTTGGAAGGCAACTATGCTGACCATTACACCACCATCGCACTTGATGTTTGAGTTAAACCTACCAGATGTGGAGCGGATTTGAAAGTTTGCGAAAATATATAGTCATACACACACGCCTGTGAATAATCAGTGATATGAATAATTATCTCTAAAGTGAAGAATATGAATTACGCTTCTTATTTAAATTCGTCCCCGCTTTTACGCTTCTGTCTCGAGCGCGGAATTCAATTCAATTCAGCTTGTGAACTGCAAAGCTATAAAATTAAAAAAGCTTTTAACATTTAATGATCAAAAGTTTTTATTTTACAATATCAAAGTACTCTTTTTTCGACTAAAAGATCAATTTTTGTCCCATAAAAAGGACATTCAAATAACTTACGTTTTAAATAGTTAGTAAAATTGAAGAAAATAGCCACATTATTAAATATAAAAAATTTGTAAAAGAGAAATCTAATTGTCATTCAGAAAAAAATAGTTTAATCTACAATTGTTTATTTCATATTAGTTACTTAAGATTTTGTTTTTTTGGTCTTTAAAATATTATCTTCAATTTTATTTGAATGAAGTTTATTAGAACACAGTTAAAATTGCATACAAAAAATTGTTAATTATCTAATACTTTATCTATCTGCATACTCAGCAAGTTTATTTTTAGTAAAATTTATTCAAATAGAATTGTAGGTAATGTTTTAAAGAACAAAATACACTATCAATGATGAAGATTGAATCAGAATTACGATTTTTTTTAAAGAGAAAGAAAATCTCAAATAACCAATGTTAAATAATCAATTATAGATTCAACTATTTTTGTCTATATCGCAGTTTGATTTCTCTTTTAAAATTTGTTTAATTTAATTTGTTTAAAATTTTAAGAGGCACGATAAGATAAGGGATCAGGGATGAACATCCTTAAGTTAAAATAGGCCTCTAAATACCGGAAAGTCGAGATTTACGATCTTTGAAATTCTTTCTCAATAGAGTAATAACTCACGAAATTCTCACAATTTCTAAAAACTCTCGAAATATCGATTCGAGTTTTTTCAGGGGTCAAACGTTCCGGGCACTCGGTAACCTTCAATTAACCAATTGCACGTCGGTTTCATGGGCGCGCATCTTGCCTCGAGAATGTAACTCCGCGCCCATAAATTATAAGAAAAGGCAATTTCCCCCGGAAGGTAACGAATTTCCGATCACCTGACTCATCGCCAGGGAAGATCGATCTTGACAGAAGATTGTTGCGTAGAAATTTAATAGCGCTTAGCGTCCAACCCGTGTTTCTCTCGATGCAGGTCAATCACAACGGGTAACCGATTTTCTAAGATTATTTCCCCACTTCTTTAGGAAATTGAACTTCGACCCTTCTCTGATAATCTTTATACATATCTCCTCTGGGCGTTGAGGGAAATTCTCTTTACACCAAAAAAATGATATTCTAATTTTAAGAATTTCCCACTAAATTGAAGAATATTTGCAACTTAAATAGGCGCTAAGAATATATTCTTAATGTACAATGGAGGCCCTCTTACTTTAAGAATATATTCTTGTCTAATTTTAAGAATTTCTCACTAAGTTTAAGAATATTTGCAACTTAAATAGAATATAGAATGTCAAGAATATATTCTTAATGTACAATGGAGGCCCTTTTACCTTAAGAATATATATTCTTGTCTATATGATTTAAATATCTATATGATTTAAATATTTTTATTTCAAAAATATTTTTTTTGTAAATAATACAATATAAATTATTATTATTATTATTATTATTATTATTACATTGCAATTTTTCGTTATGCAGAATACACAAATAAAAATATATAATGTATATATAGTTATATGTCTATATATATATATATATATATATATATATATATATATTTATGTAATTTTCACAGAATTAGTAAAAATTCACTGATGAGGGCCACTATTGTGTGCCGAAACGTTTGAAGCAAGTTAATTGGTTTCAATTCACCTGACCCTAAAGCCAACTACATACATTAACATTTTCTACGAAATTTATTATTGAGGGTCAATACAATCTCCCCACCGATTATTATTATATATATTGTAACGGTCTTATCTAATTTTATTTTATTTTATTTCACTGTAAATAACAGAAATTGCAATATTGCGA
>JBAGKK010420957.1:0-17969 GCA_037177015.1 Euceroptres primus
TTATTATTATTATTATCTGTTTTTAATAAATTTAATAATAAAATAAAATATATATCTTTTCGAAGATCCATTATCTCCTATTTTCAATTGAAAATATTAAAAGCCGTCTGTGAATATTTGTATTTTGAGTAAGTTGAAAAAATTAAAAATTTAATCTAATTTTAAAATTTTTAAGACAAATCACATATCTCTAGAAAGTCTAGAATCGTAAAAATTCATAGATTCGAAAAATCGCATTTTCAAATCGCTAATTGAAGAATTACAAATTTTTGTATTTTGCCATTTTCCTCACTTAAGTCTCATTATTCGGACAATAGGAAAAGACCACTGCCCGAAAGTTTATTGCGGAAGAAGGATAGAATGAGAAAGATATAGATCCATAGATTAGTCATAGAAATTAGGCTCTATTTCACTAGTCCGAAAGTACTGCAGGTATAAACTGACTGGTGCATACCAAAATGAGACTAAAGTTGATCTTTTCCTGGTATCAAAGTGGTATTTACTTGGTATATATTTTCACAAAACGCGCTAAAGAAACCTATAAGATTAAGAGAATAAAATTATAATTTGAAAGTACAATGATTCAATGATTTAAGAAACAACATCGTAAAGTAGCAATTAAAATAAATTATTCCAGAAAGTGCGTTATTTATACGGTAATTTAAATATGTATTTAAAAAATTGCTTTTACTATGCAGCACGTCTATGCGCAGGCGCAAGGATTTAATTTTTTTGATACAGTGGCGCTGCCGCCAACACTACCCTTGTTTTTTCCATTGATCATTTCGGTCGGTTGTCCCACAGCCTTGCACAGCCTCACGGTGGGCAATATGTTTGTGTCGTCCGGTCCGTGTCACTGAAAGAACTAAAGATTAAATGTAAACCATTAGAAGTGCGATGGAAAGTGACAACGTACAATTTTTTATAAACGCAGGTTTCTTTTTATTTCAAAGTTTGCAATTTAATTTAAATTTTTTAAAAAGTTTTGTTAAAATTTAATTTTTATTGCAATAAAACATTTCAACACAAGACAATTTACTAATTTTTAAATTCTAAAACTATTTTATTAATAAGTATTAAGAACTCTTGTATAAAAACTTTTTTTTGCAAAAATAAAAATTTTATTTCTATTAGAAAGAATTCATTTGCACTTGAACAATTCCTCTGTAGGTATTCTTTCATTTTTTTGCAAGTTATTCAAAAATTTAAAAGTGTTTTTTTTTCACAGGATGGATATCGGTTCTCTTGTACCGGCTGGTCCAGGCAATATACCGGCGGGTTATAATAAACTTTCTGAAAATTTACGCAAGTTCACACCATTAGCAATACAATGTGCTATATTTTGTGGTTCTCGGTGCAAATATGAAAATTCAAACTGGCCGCCTGTTCACATGGCATTGAACAACATCTTTTCCCATTGGTGAGGTTTTAAATTAGAGGAGTGTTTAATAAATGAATTAAAATAAAAAATTAGACCAAGGTAATCGTTACGGAAATACTAATACTTCGGCCCATACTATGTTGTGTGCTAGTTGTACGAAAATTTCCGTAATACTAGACACTGCCAAAAAGTTCAAGTCAAATTCAAGAATAACTCAATATTTATTATTCTAAGAAATATTTTCTACTCAATTCGAAATCTAAAAAATATTGATCAGATAATGGATAAGTCAAATTTCTAAAAGAAATGATTCTGCTAAAAAATAGCATAAAATAATAATAATAAACACGAGCGTTGTTACGAGAAAAGCATTTAGTTTTAAAATGTCAATTTTTAAAATCCTCTCTAAAAATTTAAATATTTTCACAACTTGCTAATTATCAACAAACTTAAGCAATTTTTAAATGCCACAGAGTACTGACATAATATATGTACTTATTTGCGACTTCCATAAAGTAGAAATTAACATTCATGCACTTAATAACTAGGAACGGCATTATGAAGAGTAAAGAAGGTATAAATGATATTTCACCTTGATTTAAAAACAAAAAAAATGCAAAAAATTAGCATTTCAAAAATCCTATAATTAACAGAGTGTTGGAATACTGTTTTTATTTTCAAAAATTATTTAAATATTAGAATTATTAGATAAATTAGAAGAAAAGTCAAAGGTAAATACAAACTTTTTTATATATAATTTGAATGAATTCTATTATTTTGAAAATTACAATAAAAAGAATATGTAAGCGAATATTACTGAAAGGTCGTAAGGGTATGTACTGTGATCACGTGACCAAGATGTCGGTAATTAATATTAATAATTTACGAGAAAACTCAGGGAATATAAATTACCGACATCTTGGTCACGTGGTCACCTTAGTACATGCCCTTAAATTAAATGTTACAAAGTATTATGCGTAGAGTAGTGAGTCTTTGCATGCTACAATAAGGTTCTCACGTTAATATAAAATATATCGAATTGATTTCATGTCAATCGATGTAGTTATATCAGTATACAAATATTGTCACCATAGTCAAAAGTTGCTAAAAATAATTGGAATTAAGAAGTTTCCTAAATTAATCTCTAAAAAGAATACATTTACTGAAATTTGAATATTAATATAGACATGTTTAATTACTCATCATTTTAATATCAATATTTCATGTTGTACTAGTTGGATTATAAAGCATTAGTAAATGTAGAGTATTTTATTTTTACCAACAATGAATATTCGCGTCTATCTAAAGTATTTTAAAAATCAAGAAATGCACATAATTTGTTTAGGGTCACAGACGATCTACTGGCAATGGCGAGGCCGAATTCCCTACAAATCTCAAAGTACCATATAATCGCACAATTTCAAGGCTGGACTATCAAGACATTGATAAATTTGCAAACACCTGGAGAACACGCGAGTTGTGGTCCGCCACTCGAAAAAAGTGGTTTCACATACAACCCTAATGATTTTATGAAAAATGGCAGTAAGTTTACAATATTAAAATTAAATATTTCTTTATTATTAGGATTCTCTTTTACTGCCCCAGTAAGTGTCACAATTACCTAGATCAAGAAAACTATTTGTAAATTCAAAAAAATTTGATGCCATTCAAGTTAAATATACAGACAAGATTTTTAAAATTCCAAAACAAAAAATCATCTTGCAAAATTGCAAAATGAT
This sequence comes from Euceroptres primus, assembly GCA_037177015.1. Lineage (NCBI taxonomy): Eukaryota > Metazoa > Arthropoda > Insecta > Hymenoptera > Figitidae > Euceroptres > Euceroptres primus. Next base: position 3,121 of record JBAGKK010420957.1, read on the forward strand.
TCCTGCCCTTGAACACAGAAGAGTCAAGATTCGTTGTGAAATAACTTGCAGAATATCTTTATAGATCGAAGACGTTTAGCGAAACATGCAATGCAGCATACGTATACATCTAGATATCTAGAAGGTTCTTGGTTTGCGAAACCCGACAGAACATTAAATCAGATTGAACTCATTTGCATTTAGGATATTCCAATTCGCCTTACAAGTCTAATTTGTTTCTCTAACGAAATTTACAGTTACCTCCACAGAAAGCAAAATATAAAAATGTTGTTGGAAATTTTGAAAAAATGTTGAAAATATTTTCCATCTTTTTCAGTCAAAGAATAATATATTTTTTTTAATTGCAAGATTCTGCAAGATATTTTTTCTAAATTAATACGGAATCTTTTTCAGTTTACTGTTACAACTTTGCTTGGAAGGACTATGGAGTAGCCACCATGGAAAAACTCCTGGACATTGTCAAGGTCGTAGCCTTTTCCGTAGAAGAAGGACGAGTCGCAATTCACTGCCATGCAGGTAAATCAATGATTAAACACGCTATTCCTAAACCTTATGCTGATGTTTGCATTTTGAATAAAATTAATTTTCCGCAAAATCAATATTTTGAAACCAAATGTAGTACTGAACTAAACTCGCAAATTTAATTGCTGTGATGTTCCTAAATCGAAAAAAATGGTTGAATCAGTAATTAGCACAAAAAAAAATACAAAGTTTCTTAAAATGAATTTACCAAAGTTTCAAAGTTAAAAATAACGTGTCCAAAGATTTTTTAAAAGAGAAATAATAAAAAAAAACAAATCGAAACTCATTTTTCTTCTGAATATGAATACCCTTCTGGGTTGGATCTCGTATCATTTGATCACTTTATAAATGTACATATTGTGCACGTACATGCTGTTAATTTCTCGACACATTACAACTGCCTTGTCACGACACCAGAATGTGTGAAATGAAAAGAAAACTGTAAAACTCCACTGCTACATTTTTATTGAATAATTCATTGAAATAATTACTATTTAAATATTGTTTTATGTTTTATCATTTAGGTACTAGTAAAATACATCCAATATTCTAATGTGAATGATTCAAGAACCTAATAACCCCTACTTTTTAAATATAAATAATAAACATAGAAACTATCTTTAATTAAAAGAACTAATTTTAGCTTCGTTGAATACACTATTACCATATTGATCGATGGCTAATACTTCTCAACCAATATAAACGTAACGATTTTGATTCTTATCTGAATTTAAGACTATATATTTAGTTAAAGGGCATGTTTCAGCCGACACTGAAAACAAATGGTTAGTTGGGACAACTATTTTATTAGTAGGCGTAACTATTCAGTTTGTTGCAACAACAATTTAAATGGTTACATCAACTAGTAAAAGTTTGTAAATACTACAATAGTTTGTCCAACTATTAAAGTAGTTGGCCCAACAACACATTTTTTTCAGTTGATCGATTTTTCTTACCATACAATGCCAAAAAGGGTTTCGTGACAGAGGATCAACTAATGACCCTTCAGAACTTTTAACAAACATTTCCTCAGTAATAATATAAATATATTGAGAAAAACAACAAACAGAATACTCTTGGTGAAAGCTTAAAATAAATTTGATTGCGTGGAGTAAATAAAAACTTTCAAACCTCTCATAACTTGTTTGTTTTCAAAAATGACTGTTTTTCAGGATTGGGAAGAACTGGTGTCGTTATTGCTTGCTTTCTCATTTATAGTTTAAGAGTTAGGGCGAGCGATTCTATAAGATTTGTTCGAATGAAAAGACCTGGCGCGATACAAACTAGAGGTCAAATTTTATGCATTCAAGAATTCGAGCACTTTGTACTTCCACAAATGATTGTGTTTCCGAAAAGTAGTAATATTAGTAAACAAAGGTACTGCAGTCTTCAATCTTACCTTAAAAAACAGTATAATGTTCTACATGGATATGAACAACGTACTTTTAAACAAATACCAAAGGTAATGAAACGAAACATTTCTGTCGCATACATAACTTTCCTTATAGTAATAAAAATTAATTCCACTAGATCATTTTCATAATTTGTGAACGGATTTTACAACTGTGCGATTGTCAAGAGGACAATTCACCGGCAGAAATCAAATATACAATTTCCTACACGCCATTTGCTCAGCGATTCATTTCACATGTCCTGGAAAAACTCGGACAGAAGGAGAACAAAATGAAGCATTCATGGACAGAATCCATAACAGATTTATCTTTTGATGATAATTGTAATGCTCCAGTGTCGTCGAGTGAAACTTTAAATGATATCGCGGAGGATATATTTTGTGCATCACCGGATGCCCCATCATGTTCTTCCGTGTTTCCAGGTAATATTGAACATTTTTTAAATGGAAAATTAATCGAAAGAATACCTAAACAAAGCTTGACTGCTTTAAAGGATTGGATGACAATTACATCGATAATGTCCTTGGCGACGGTGTAAGAGGACAAGAACTTTTTGATAATAATTGTTATAAAGAAATTCAAACACACATGAATTTAAAAAATGCTGCACAGATCCAAGTTTTTACAACGATATCTGCAGACGAGGCTATAAAAGCACTACTTTGTAACGTCGAGAGTTTATCTGACGAGAAGAAGAGAAAAATATACAATTATCAGGCAAGTTTAAAATAGAAAACAAAATTACAGCCTGATTTTATAATATTTAAAGCGTACAGAAATATTTTATTCGTATTATTTAAATGTACTAATCAATAATGTTCTTAAAAGGTTGATCTAAACATCCGTTCTACCGCCTGGCAACGCCTAGAATTAGAAACCGACCTTCACATTTTATCAAGCCTTTTATATGAATGGTTGGAATCCTTAAAAAGGCCGATTTTAGACACCGATGCCTTGAGTCAAATCGTAATTCAAAGTTTTACACCACGGCAGTGTCTCCAAAAATTAGACCCCTGCACTAGATTCGTGATTGAGTATCTAATGAGATTCGTTTCACGTTTAAGGCCACTTAAGAGAGACAGTCAAAGTTTTCTCGTCAAAAGATTGATGGCAGCCGTCACACATCAGAAAGTCTGCATTAATAATTCAATTTACCCAGCAGGTGATTAAATAATTGTTTCTGAAAGCTCCAATAGTTTAAATCAAGTCTTAATTTCATTGCGAAAACCTTTGAATGCTTCAGGAAAAAATTTTCAAAAGCTAAGAAGTGGCACAGCTGGAAAACTAATTGAATTTTTCGTTCGATTACTAAATCTCATTGAAGAAATAAATACCAAAGATATGAATACCATGTGGCCAACCTCGAAATGGGAAGTCTGTAGACTTCATGGATCAAGTAAAGTTAATTCCAAGGAAGTATCTTCCTCGTAGATTAAACTAATTTATATTTTAATGTAAGTCAGTATTTTAATCCAGAATGAAATTCCAATATTTCAAATTTATTCTCACATAAAAGTTGCTTTTTCTTCAATAACAGCGCCAGTAATTCAATAATAATACAGATTTTTGTCTCCAATCTCCAGTAATACAATTTAATAAAAGATTATGAAATATATTACATATTACTGATATGCATTTACTACTCTCTAAATCTGAATCAGTCAAAATTTTCACTGATTTCATTCAGTGACCCATTTCTGAATGAAAGGACGAAGTGAATTTTGACTGAATTTCAGTGAAATAGACTGAAATTCAGTCAAAAATCACTGGATGAAATTAGTGAAAAATTTGACTGATTCTCATTTAGAGAGTAGAGAATAAAATTGATCTATTTCAAGTTATTAAATCAGTTTTTTAATAATAGAATGCGAACAATATTCATAGAAGATACTCAACATTATTAAAACTTTTTTCTTAAATGCATGTACATTTTTTAATTTTATTTATAAGCAATATTGGGATGAATTAAATCTACAGTATAATGATTATATAATTTTAGTAGACGTTTAAAGGTATTTAATTACTTATTGAAATAATAATAAATCTTACTATCAATACTGCCTCAGTCCTCCTCGACGAATCGCTGGTTGAATCATTCTATTCGGTGGAGTGATAGAAATGTCAAGATAATCTCCTATCGTGAATCTGAAAATCAAGCAACATTCTTAAAAATGTTTCGAAAATAATATGTAATTAAAAATTTTTTAAATTATATTCTTACCTGGCTTGTGCAAGAGTCTTACTATCATCGGCGCCTTTTTGTCCAGAGCAAGTAACGCCAATTTCCCGCATTCGGTAACCGGAATTTCTCTGTTCTGGAGTGACCAACGAAAAATCAAAGTAGGTTCCCTTGCTTCGGGCGTCAGGATTAACTTCCTTCACCAGTCCGGTAATTTCTCGTAGAGTTGCGTCCGTCCTAAATAAAACAGTAAATATTATTAAGGAGTGTGCATACAGGGTGTTTCGTGAGTTATTCCGATAATTGTAGGGGTGGATAGAGAACGAAAAAAAAGTTGAAAAACCCTGTTGCAAAATTTTGTCAGACGCATAGTTTTTTAACTAGAGAGGTTTGAAGTTACATGGGAAGCCCTGTATATCGTGACACCTTTTTAATGAATTTTGAAACACCTCTCCTTTTTTCCTTGCTGCATTTTGTCTGAAAGATAATGTCTCACTGAAAGCAGTATTACAGAATCAAAATGAAATAAATATGTACATATTTACATTTTATGAAATGCGTTTTTGATGCAACAAATAATGTACATATGTAATCCAAGTTATTAAAATTAGCTTTTATTACTAGTGAATTACTAGCTGAATAATGATAAGATATTACCATGTATAAATTTGTAATTCGTTTGAAGGAACATTCCCTCTGCTATATTCCATTATGTTATGGTGTCTTCCTGTGTTGCAAAATACTCGTAACAAAAGTGGGCAAGTCTAAAATATGAAAATTAAAAATCACCATAATTATTAAGTAAATAATCCGGATTCATTCAAATCTTTGATTCACATTATTGCTTTCAATGTAAACCGTACAAAATAATATTGATTAGCGAAACATATTTTGCCCAAACACCCGGAACATAACTTTGAGGTTAGGTGCATTCTTCCCGTCACAAACGCAAAGATTTCATCCATGCCAAGTATATAAAAATAAATGTATTACTATGTTTTCCTTTACTATTGTTTACCTTTTCTCTGTCTACCGGCTTGTCTGGAAGCTGTTTTTCATCCACAACCATAGATTCAACTGCAGACGCCATTTTTACGTCGTTTACCATTTTGACAACAGACGCCATAGTGAGCGCAAGTACGCACGCACTACGCAGGTCATCAAATTTTTTCAAGTCGTCTGCTTGCTGCTCCAGTCAGCTCCAGTCGTCTTCTTAAGTATCCAAAAGTCCGAAAACTTTGAATAATTCTGCAAAAGTGCTGCAAAATAATATTCAGGATTAACCATTAGAGGAAAGTTTGTTTGAAAAATTTATTTGACGTGCAGATATTGATTTTCCTCGAAGCTGACTCACAATTAATAATTATTGTATCTGATGCAAAATATAAACATCATCCGCCGGATCTGCTGATTTTGGACATTTACGGTAAGGATAAGGGAAAATTAAAAATTATTTGATTACAAAATTGAAGTATACAATCATTTAAAAATTCTTGGTTTTTAATCTTTAATAACAAATTTAAATTTATGATCCATTTTAATCATTCTACAGCAGGTATAGACGCTATAAACATTATAATCTTTGTGCCTATAATAAAGATTTAACATTTCACATTTACAATATATCCAATGAATTTGGATAAAATGGAAAGAGAGAAAAAAAACGGGAAAAACATTAATCCTGAGGGACATAGATATGGGAATTTTATAAACTATTATACATTTCACCCTGCAGAGGATCGAATCCAGCAACTTCCAAAAGACATATGGATTTCTGCGGATTCTAAGTACAGTGCCCTGGACATTGGTTGTAATGCTGGGGTAAATATATTATACATGTGGAATGTGATTTACTAAACCTCTTTACTGAAATGGTTATAGTACCGTGGTATAATTTCAAAACAAACCTCTTACAGAATTTATCATTCATGCTCTACAAGTTCCTCCAAAACAACGTATCACCACAAGGAAAATGTCAAGTTTCACTTCTAGGAGTAGATCTCGATCCTATTTTAATCCAGAGAGCTCAAGAACAAAATTACACTTCGAGCGGAATAAAATTTGAGTGTCTAGACTTTTTATCTAAAGATAGCAAAAACAAACTTTCTGAATATATGAAAAGCATAAAAAGGTCTCGTTTTGACGTCGCTTTTTGCTTTTCAATTACTATGTGGGTTCATTTAAATCATGGAGATTCAGGCTTGATAGAATTTCTCACGGCAGTTTGTGAAATATCAGACGTGATCGTCGTCGAGCCTCAACAATGGAAAAGTTACAGAAATGCTTCGAGAAGATTGCGCCGAGCAAATGCTGACGATTTTTCACTATTAAATACATTGAATTATACAGGTGATATGCAGATGCATATCGCAAACATCCTTCAAGATGCATGTAATTTTCGTAACGTGATGGTCACTAGTGAGAATAGTTGGCAAAGAAAATTACTAATTTATAAAAGAAAAAGTTAACACTTGGTTAAATTGCTCTAGAGTTTAATGTAAATTAGATAATTGCATATAGGTAAACTAATTATTCATGGTTCATAAATAAATTCTCACAATACTTGAAAATAGCATATTTTTAGTTTAACAATTGTTAAAAAACATTTATTTTTAAAAACCTGCCACAAGGTGGCGATTAGATCGCCTAAGTACGCAGGGCTACCACCTATCAACTCAAGGAGGAAGAACACAACACAAGCAAACAAGAAATCAACATGAATTCTGCAAGCAAGGTAAAAGCGAAGTGATAATATTTACGTTTCATTTCCACAAATGTAAACAAAATTATGAGCTTCCTAACTTTATCTCTGTTATTTTTAAATATTTTTGTACGATACAACACTCATGGAAATAGTAAATTTGATGTATCAGCGTTTTCCAGAGGCAAAGAGGTTAGGATAGGAGGAACGCTTTTATTTACAAAAATTTTTCTTTTGAAATAATTTTTCGTTGAAAAGTGTCAAATTAGTGCCTTTTTTTCAATGCAGAGTATTTTATTATAAAAATTGTACTGTTGAAACTTACCGATTTAGTGTTTTAATGGTTTTAATGTTTTGAGGTTGTGTACGTAAAGTGATGTTTACGCGGATTTTTGAGCATTTAATTATTTTCCTTATACTCTATATAACAGGTGGGTGAAATTTTCACCGCTGCAGGTGCAGCATTTAACAAACTTGGAGAATTAACCATGCAATTGCATCCAACCACTGATTCACCAGCCGGGTAAGCAATTTTTTCTGTTTACATATTTTTCGCGCTCAACCTAGATCACGTGATCAAAATAAATGAAAATTCAAATATAATATGAGTATGATGAGTTTTTAAAACTATCCAATCTTCAAGCTTTGCATATACATATTAAAATGTAAATTAACATTTTTTAAAAAATTTTATGCATTATTTTGTAAAAATGTCGATTTCAAATTGTTTCCACATACTGTACAACACCTCGTTCTGATTTTGATTAAAACAACGCTTCTCTTACAGTAAATGGACTGACGAGGAAATTGAGATGCTCCGTCACTCGGTAAAGACCTTTAGTGAAGATTTGAACAAAATTAGCGAACACATCAAAAGCAGAACCGTGTAAGTTAACAAGTCCTCATTGGGGAAGCGGCGGTTCTCACTCAATTTCTTCGTCAGTCGAGGTTTTTTTTCTGACAAAAGTTTTATTATCTCATTTCAGTTCCCAGATCAGAACCACTTTAAAAAAGAAGGCATTTGAGGAGGCAGGAGTTCCCATCAGACAACAACAAATTTTACAGCAACAATCACCTCAGCAGCAGCCTAACACACAACAGCAAGTTCAAAAGCAGCAACAGGTGTCCACAAATCAAGGATTGATGGGAAAATCAGCGGAGGTAACGTTAAATATGTTGAATGCACCTGAATCTGAAGTCGATGTTGAAGGACTGCCAGAGGAATGTCAAGTCAAGCTCGAATTCGAGGGAGCTACGGAAGAAGTTACTTCCTAATACACAAGGCATATTCGAATAAACTGATTTTATTGCACGTATCTTTAAAATTAGGTCGATAGTTTATTATCTTTAATTCTTTGACTTGAGACTCTAAGCTTTTATAATAAATATAAAATTACAAACTGATAGCAATGTTTAACTATGCTTAAATCCTTTAAATGACCTTTCATTATTATAAAGAGTTAGCTTGGAATTTTACTTTTACTTCATTTACTTTTTAAACTGTTAATTAGAATTTTTTCTTTTTTTTTTTCTTTTAGATAAACCAATATCACGAAGCAATATAATAATCGTAATGAAAAAATTCCCATGAAAAATTCCGAGCGAGCTTCGGAAAATGCGCATGCGCGTTTATTATTGCGCATGCGTGTCATATAAGGTTGGGGGAGGTACTTGATTGTTTTCGAGACACTGTATATTTTATGTATCGCAAGTGACAGATGCAGTTGCTCTTTTTCTCTAAATATTTGTAATCGAAAGTTTTAGGGGAGTGTTTTATATCTGAACAGGAACAAGTTTATCAGAGTGAATTTTATAAAACTGTTATATTAAAGGTGTAATTAAAAAACTTTAGACATGCGATCAACAGATGTGTAATGACGTGTATAGTCAGTCTGAAAATAATTGTACGTAGATGTAGACAAGTTTGTGTCATTGACAGATAACAAAGAATCAGTTAAATAGATACACTATGGAGGGTGGAATAATGGAGAGCCCAGAGTCAACCATAGGAAGTTCATCGGATGAATTAAGCGAACAAGGATGTTGCAGTCCAAAGAGATTTCCTTTTCGATTGTCCGGACTTTTGCTCATGTGTTTTCTAGGTTTTGGTAAGGAACCAAATCACAAAAATCAATATTTAATATTTATTCTGCAATTAATTTAACTATCCATAATTTGGAATTTACAATAGATAAGATTAATGCAGACTTTACGGCTTTTACCAATTCTGGATATGTATTCTAAACAAGTTCTCATTGTGATATTTCTTCATTAAAAGTCGGCTGATAGTGTTAGTCATATTTAAGGCTTTTACAAATTCTGGATATGTATTTTAAACAAGTTCTCATTGTGATGTTTCTTCATTAAAAGTCGGCTGATAGTGTTAGTCATATTAAACATATTGGGAAAATTAATCTTCATTTCAGAGCACCAAGTAGCTATGCTAATTATTATTTTTATTTGATTCATTTTTTGGAGTTGGAATCGGTCATTTATTTAATGCTTCGATGTATAGAAATCGTATAAGCTTACTATCTGAAATAATATTTTTTTTACACATGTTTGATACTGCAGATTCAATACTATCCATTTGTTTTATATTCTATCTATCTTGGTTAGTCTTATTTTCATCCGCATGGGAAATGCAGATAATAGAATATCAACAACAAATATATTTCCTTCCAACGTGTGTAGTTCATGTATTGTATGAATTTATGTGCACATGCATTGTTCAAAGCATTTACTGAATATAAAAATTTATACAATATCCGTAAAATTAGTAATTTTATTACAATTATCAATTGCTTTCAACATCGAAGTACAATTAGATAAGGACTGATGAAAAATAATCTGAAACATGATAAACGTTGTGTCTTTGTTGTCTTCTGAATATTGTCAAGCCAGAAAAACTGATTGAAATATATTGAAAAAAATTTTCTCAAAATTTGGCGTGGAATTTATGCGAATAGAATTTTTGGGTATAGAATTCGCTATTGTCGAATTGCCACCAAAAATTATTCATGTATTTGCTGCAAAATAAGATTTACTAACATTTAAATAGTGTGACCAACTTTTTCGTAATCAAAATTATTATTTAAGCATTATCAGGTAAATATTTTTAAACTGCGATGACGCATCATATTCAGTTGTGTAAAAGATTACCATACCTATTAAAAAAATACAATATGAAACAATTTAAAGAGGACTGAAACAGTTTCTTCAATCTATTAATCGCTTGGAGTTGTATGAGTAATAATCACTCGACCTCCTTATATCATATTTTCTGCCATTGACCTTTTCTTTTGTTATATCTAATTACTCACTCTCTAATGTGATTTTCTCTTGGAATTGCAGGATCGTATTTCTGCTACGACAACCCTGGAGCATTGCAGGATAATTTTATCAAGGACTTGGACATGACAACTAGTAAATTCGTTCTGCTCTACTCAATTTATTCCTGGCCAAATGTAATATTATGCTTTGTAGGAGGTTTCTTGCTGGATAGCGTTTTTGGTATTCGGCTCGGAACAGTCATATACATGGCACTCACAATGGTTGGCCAATTTATTTTCGCTCTTGGTGCTCTAGTTGACGCTTTTTGGCTTATGATGATTGGGCGGTTTGTGTTTGGGTACGTAGAGAAATACAAGAGTTGTAAAAATAGGTTTAGATTTGATCTTTTATTTTTTATCGCATTTTTAACTTGATGATTTAATTTGTTTACAGAATTGGAGCAGAGTCTTTAGCAGTCGCACAAAATAGTTATGCCGTTCTCTGGTTCAAAGGGAAAGAATTGAACATGGTATTTGGCTTCCAGTTGAGTTTTGCTCGAGTTGGATCCACGGTTAATTTTCTGGTGATGGAGCCAATTTACAAATACGTATCTCAATTTTATGTCGGTCCGACATGTATCGGAATTGTTCTTTTCATTGCTGCTCTCACCTGTGTTGGCTCAATGATCTGTGCCTGTGTGTTGGGAGTTATGGACAGACGAATGGAAACAGTATTAAGACGAGGAGAGGGTGAAGAACCACAAGCTGTAAGACTTACAGATGTGAAGGACTTTAGGAGTATCTTTTGGCTCGTAGCAGTCATTTGTATTACTTATTATGTCGCTATATTTCCCTTTATTGCTCTTGGAAAGTAAGTAAATTGTAGAGAAAGAAAATTATTCCTTCTGCAGTTAGTGCTTTGTCTTGTAAATAATTTTCGTTATTCTTTCTTTTTTGCAGAGTTTTCTTTGAGCGCAAATACGACTTTGATCCAAATAGTGCAAACACCGTGAATTCTCTGTTGTATTCAGTATCGGCTATTGCTTCTCCACTTTCTGGATTACTGGTTGATAAAACTGGAAAGAACGTTTCGTGGGTTTTCGTCAGCATTCTTGGAACTATTTTTGCCCATGGACTTCTCGCTTTTACATTTGTAAATCCATATATTTGCATGGTGACGATGGGATTAGCATACTCAATGCTTGCTAGCAGCCTTTGGCCTCTGATTGCACTGGTAATTCCTGAATATCAACTTGGCACGGCATACGGAATGTAAGTGTAAAAGAAAAAATCGGAAATTCTGTTTTTCTATTTCATTTTATTAATTTTTTGTATCAGTTTATCATTCCTAGTCACGTTCTTATCTCTCTTGTTCGATTTTAGTGCTCAAGCAGTGCAGAATTTGGGATTAGCAATAGTATCCATCTTGGCAGGCATGATTGTCGATAAGGGTGGTTATTTCATGCTAGAAATATTCTTCCTTGCTTGGTTATGGGGCAAGTATTGCTTCAATTCTTTTTATCAATTCCTTTCTATGTCGAGTAGATGTTGAGAGTAAGAAAACTGAAATATCTAATAAAATTTTCGATTTTTTTATAGTTTCTTTAATCACCGTCATTGCCATTTGGGTATCTGATACAGCAACTACGGGTGGTTATCTTAACATGACTCCGGCTCAACGGGAGAATTACAACCAATGTCGCGGTTCTGTCGACACCGTGGAAAGGGAGCAATTGTTGTCTTCAGGATCCACCGCGGACCTATCTGCCGATGACTTGCTACAGCCTCAATCCGATATACGTATGCGTAATCGATATTTAGCTCGGATCGGAGCTGCAGTATGTAGCTAGATTCACGCTTTTTATGAAATGAGGTTAAATTTTTAGTAATAATAAATATTTTCATTTCAGGTACAAGGCCCCGCGTGCCGCGCACTCCGATGATGTAGGAAATTTTATTATATTAATGAATTTAATTACAATACTTGTACTGTACTGGTCATTAATGACTCTTTGAGGTTCCTTTAGATAGTTTTATTTTATATTCGACTCTTTGTGAGAACGACATGAGGCTATTAATGAAGAGTACGGTTCAAGAAATTTAGTGTCTTCCTATTGCGCAGCAAACACTGTGATATTGGTTAATTTAAGATTTTGTGAGAATCTTGGATGTAAAATGTTACTGCGGAAATCAATAGGAGGATATATTATATGCTGGTAACAAAAAGAGGATAATAGTCCACGTGCAGTGGCACAAATCATAGATATCGTTAAACTGAACGTAAAATGTGTTTTAAACGTTATAACTTCAGAAATTCAATATTCAATTTTATGCATTTTATATTTCTAAACTCGAATCTTTAAAACACATTTTAATTTCGCTGTAAATAGGCATATATTTTCACAAGAATCTGCAAAGTAAACTTTTGATTAATGTTGTGAAAAAAGAGTTCTATGATGTATGGATCTGATTTTTATTGTATACCTTGTACCGTCGTTGAAACTATCGTTACCTGCAATTATAAAACAGTACCTACTTGTCATGACGGCAGTTTTAAGTATGAGGCATAATTTTATATGATGGTGCAAATCAAGTCAAATTACTTTTTATTGAATATCATTGCAATATAAGTTTACATTGAGAATAAATTTTTACTCATTCTATGTTGGTTGCAATTTTTTTGACCTATATACATGCAACTGCGAGTTTAATGAACAAATAGTTATAGTCACTTCAGATAAAATGTCGAAGATATTATAAATTCTTATTTAATATAATTTTGTCTTATAATGATATATTATTATTGAACACAAATTGTATAAACCAAGAATTTATAATATTTTTGTATTGAAAATAAAGTGTAAACTATCTGCGCAAACGCCTTCTCGAGAGTAGGGGCAAATCAAAGGCAAACGATCAAGACAGATCAAGAACAGATCCGACTGTACGGTATTTGGTATAAAGTTAAAGATAAAGCAAATTCCTTTTGCACAGTTGTTAATTCCCTTGTGAAAATAAATACAGTCGGATCTCCCCCATTTCATATTCTCCGCAACCAATCTTGATCGTTTGCCCCTACTCTCGAGAAGGCGTTTGCGCAGATAGTTTACACCCACACATGTATGCATACGTTTGTGCGCAAATGCCTGCTGCGCAGCTTCCAATTCCCTCTCCGAGCTATCTTCATCTTTTCATTACTCCCCCCGAAATTACGAAATGGTGGAGGTCCGACTGTATTATGTTCGCCAGGAGACAACGAAAGTTTTGACGGGTGATGGTCTACCTGAGTACTCTTCCCCTACTACTCGGTTACCCCTCATGCGACTCGATCTCGGTTCACCCGGCACACTCACCCTTTTCCCAGCAGGGGTCCCAATTGTCTAAATAATGAGACTTAAGTGAGGAAAATTGCATAAGAGAAAAATGTGTAATTCTTCAATTAACGATTGAAAAATGGGATTTTTCGAATCAATGAATTTTTACGATTCTAGAGATATGTAATTTGTCTCAAAAAGTTTAAAATTAGACGAACCATTCTGCTTATTTGTATACTAACCAGTGTCCATTACATTTTCAGTCGTGTCTAGATACTCGAAATCGGAAATTTTGGAAATCCCGTACAGCCAGATATTAGACTCTCCTTTGCTGTTACTGATCATGCCGCATGACGACAAAACGACCAATTTTGCGTATTATTTAATCGATATGTACATATCTAAAATCACATCAAAAAAATGTTCATCCCCATATTGCTATCGATGTTACATGACTATCCGATACATTAATGAAGAAATTAGAGGAAAGATAGAATTTTTTCAGTTTTTTTCTTCAGATTCTTCCGCGCAGGGGTTGAAAAAACGCTGTTGACTGATAACGATATAGGGATAAAAAATTTTTTGGTGTTACTTGACATCATATTCAAGAGATTAGTGAAGAAAAATCCGAGGTCTCGGATTTAGGATTGCTTTGGGTATCAGACGAAAATCACATCAATAAATATTAACTGCAGATTATTTGATTAAAGTAATTATTATTATGAGGTTTAATAGAGTTATTACCATCTAAAATCATGTTTTATATTGTTTTCACGATAATTAACCAAAAAAATTGATTTCAGTGATTTAAACAAATTGTGTATTCTCAAACGTTGGAAACGGCAGTTACATCACTTATTTCAAATGCAATAGCATTAATTCGCCTTTTCAGTATCAAAATGCCGAATCCAAGAAAAAACATAAATTTTATAAAAATCAGATTAACAATTACGATCAGAAAAAGATTTCTCGTTTTCATTTTGTGAAGTCGGTATCTTTATATACTATCGCGTTCACTAAAATACTAAACTAACATCGCACATTAAGGTAAAATGGAATTTATCCAACTGTTCACAATAAGAATGTTCTACTGCTTGGTAACAAGAAGATATTTTTTTACAATACTGAAATTGACCCTTTTTAAGGCCACTAAATATTTAAACATTGAAATATACCTTTGTTCATTTAAGCACATGAAAAAAAAATAAGATAAAAATCATCTGTATCTTCTGCCTCCCTGTTATATTGTTTGTGTACCTTTTCAGAACATATATTTATTAATTTATATATACACTGAAAGCGCGGTTAAACACCGACCGGAATAAGTTTTCCAGGAAGTAGTTTATACACACTAACACATTCAAATTTGGGGAAGGGGTCCAAGGGGACGAGGAAAGCTGAACTCGGAGCTCAGCGGCGTCTCGCAAGTAGCGTAGCAACAAAGTGCGC